>CAWUFW010014781.1:192500-285000 GCA_963921515.1 Calotriton arnoldi
GTCATTTGAGATGTCATCAGTGATGTCACTGACCATGTCATGAGTGACGTAATATGTGACGTCATCAGCAGTGCATTGCGGGGGCGCGGGTTATAGTTAGCTGAACTAACTATAACGGGGGAATTTCTATGGTTTTGTACGAGTGAAATGTCCAACTAACTATAACTGTCCCATAAACCTATGGTTTTTTCAGTGAATTTCTAAGGTTTTTTAAATGCTAATTTCTAACTATAACGTGCCTGAAACCTATGGTTTTTTCAGTGAATTTCAAAGGTTTTTTAAATGCTAATTTCTAATTATAAGGTGTCTGAAACCTATGGTTTTTTCAATGAATTTCAAAGGTTTTTTAAATGCTAATTTCTAACTATAACGTGCCTGAAACCTATGGTTTTTAAGTGAATTTCAAAGGTTTTTAAATGCTAGTTTCTAACTATGCCTACAGAGGTAGGACATGTGAAGAAAGAAGAAAAAACGCACAGAAAGAAGCAAAAGAAATGCAGAAAGAAGCAACAGAAGTCCACAAAGACGAAGAAAAGAGCAGGAAGAAGCAAGACATGTGCAGAAAGAACCAACAGAGGAGCAGAAAGAGGCCTTGTTGCAAAATAATCCTGTGCCCACAACTTTTCAGACGGGTACTGGTGGTAACTGACTCGGACTAACTAGGCCTAGAGCCAGTGCTATGCTAAAAGACACTTAGAATACAGTGAAAACACCTACATTCACTAGGGAACACTATGCGTTGGGGTACCCTGTGATTAGCATGACCTCCTCTGTAAGGCCCTAGTACATAATAGGGCAGGGGATTAAAACTTCCTCTTAAAACGCGCCCTGGGGCGCGTTTGCACAGTGGTGAAGGGAGGGGGGCCTGAGGTGACATGTGTGCAAACAAGCCCTGTGGCCGTTTTAAGTTGGGGGATTAAGTCCCCTTGAATCCTGAGGGTCCCTAGGGTCCAACTAGCCCACTAGGTACCTCCAGTAAGCTCCACAGAGCTGCGCTGCAGAGAGGTGTAAAAAGGGGCGTGGCCTGGACCACCTTTCTGCAACGCAGCCCTGTGGCACGCACTGGAGATACCTGGTGGGCTAGTTGGCCCCCAGGGTCCCTCAGGATTGAAGGGGAATTAATTCCCCAACTTAAAACGCGCCACTGGGCGTGTTTGCACACATGTCACCTGAGGCCCCGCCCCATCCCTTCACCACTGTGCAAACGCGCCCTGTGGCGCGATTTAAGTTGGGGTATTAGGTCACTTTGAATCCTTAGGGTCCCTGGGGCCCAACTAGCCCACCAGGTACTTCCAGTAAGCGCCACAGGCCTGCGTTGCAGAGAGGTGGTCAGAGGCCATGCCCCTTTTTACACCTCTCTGCAACGCAGCTCTGTGGCGCTTACTGGAGGTATCTAGTGGGCTAGTTGGACCCCAGGGACCCTCAGGATTCAAGGGGACTTAATCCCCCAACTTAAAACACGCCACAGGGCATGTTTGCACACATGTCACCTCAGGCCCTGCCCCCTCCCTTCACCACTGTGCAAACGCGCCCCGTGGTGCGTTTTAAGTCGGGGGATTAACTCCCCTTGAATCCTGAGGGTTCCTGGGGTGCAACTAGCCCACCAGCTACCTCCATTAAGCGCCACAGAGCTGCGTTGCAGAGAGGTGTAAAAAGGGGCGTGGCCTCAGAACACCTCTCTGCAACCCAGCCCCCTGTCGCATACTGGAGGTTCCTGGTGGGCTAGTTGGCCCCCAGGGACCCCCAGTATTCAAGGGGAATTCGTTCCCCATCTGCAAACGCGCCAGGGGGCGTGTTTGCAGAGTGCTGCAAGGAGGGGGCGTCGTCTCCGGCACGATGCCGGTCTTTTATTTTATTTTTTTAAAGAAGGGGGGCTGTGTGGCCCCCCTTCTTTTTCTAATATATTGGCCCTGGTGACCCCATCCCCCAGGGCCTGCCCCATAATTTTTTTAAATAAAATTTGGAAGGAGGCTCCGTGAAATTCCCCTGTTATAGTTAGTTCAGCTAACTATAACTCGCACCCCCATAATGCACTGCTGATGACATCACATATTACATCACTGATGACATCATCCAGTGACTGTGTGTTTCTGTAAAGTTTAAATATTTTTAATATATATAGGGAAAGGCATATTGAAGAATGAGTGGGTGTATAAGTGTCTGTATGGATGATTTAGTAGGTGCGTGACTAACTCTATAAGTGAGTGATTAAACGTATCTTACTGAATGCATGGGTTAGTGACTAAACTGGGTGAATGTCTGTATCCGTCTGTCTGTTGCTGTGTAAGTGGCTGCATGGGTTTGTGAATAGCTACATGTCTATATGAGTTATTGATTGTCTGAGTATCTGTATGTGTGCCTGAGTGTTTGTGTGGGTGGGGTGTGTGCGACTCTGTGCATAGATGTGTGAGTGGGTGATTCACTGGGTGGATGGTTTCAAGAGTGCATCTGTGATGGACTGTATGGGTGGGTAAGTGTGTGTAAGAGTGTGTTAGTGAGTGAATGTATGTCCCAGTGGTACATGTGTGAGTAACTACATATGTGAAAGGCAGTATATATGTGTGTTGGAGTATATAAATAGCTATAAGCGAGAGTGTGTGATTGTGAGAGTGACTGTATGGATGAGTGTGTGCTTGTATCAGTGATTGTATCAGAGCGTAAGAATGTGCTAGTATTTGTATGAGTAAGTGAGCTGGTGTGTGTATAACTGTATAGGTGAGTAAATGGCAGTGTGTTTAATTATTTGCATGACTGACTAGGTGTGTGAGTACCTCTATGGATGAGTGGCGGTGTTTGAGTGTCTATATAGGAGTATGAGTGCATATGATAGTCCTGTACTGAGTGACCGTAAGTATGAGTGACTGTACGGGTGAGTGAGTGGATGTGTGTGTAGACCTAAGAATCAGTGAGTGGGTATGTAGTTATTGGTGTTGGAGTGTCTATGGTTTTGCGAATGGCAGTCTGTAATTTAGAGTGGGTGTATCAAAGGTTATATTAGGGTGTGAGGAGGTGCATCAGATTATCACGTGGATGATGTCATCAGTGATGTCATCAGTGATGTCATTTGAGATGTCATCAGTGATGTCATCAGTGATGTCACTGACCATGTCATGAGTGATGTAATATGTGACGTCATCAGCAGTGCATTGCGGGGGCGCGAGTTATAGTTAGCTGAACTAACTATAACGAGGGAATTTCATGGGTTTTGTACAAGTGCAATGTCCAACTAACTATAACTGTCCCTAAAACCTATGGTTTTTTTCAGTGAATTTATAAGGTTTTTTAAATGCTAATTTCTAACTATAACGTGCCTGAAACCTATGGTTTTTTCAGTGAATTTAAAAGGTTTTTTAAATGCTAATTCCTAACTATAACATGTCTGAAACCTATGGTTTTTTTCAGTGAATTTCAAAGGTTTTGTAAATGACAATTTTTAAATGTATTAATTGTTATATTTATTTTTTTGATACAGATTTACTACATTTTTTTAAACTATTTATTTTTAGATATTTTATTTTTTTAATTATATTGTAATTACATTATACATTACATTACAAAATATACTTTCTCAGAATGAATTACTTTAGTTTAAATACTTTGCAAATAGGCAATAGACTTTTAAGTACAGTAGTTACAGTTGTTGCAATGGGCAACACAATTTCAAACACAATGCAACATTGAGCTCAATGCTGAATTTCTAGTTAAATGCAATTAGTTACTTTATGGATTACTTTTCTAACCACATGACTTGATCCTAGATTGAGTCCTTGGACATCTCCTGTAAACAGTTGAGTAAAAGCGATTTGGTTACAGTAGTGATTTTTAAGGAATATTATTGTATTTTAAAAGTTGACACAGAAACTTTTTCACATAGAATCACCAATGTTATCCTATGGGAGGAAATTCACTTAGCAGGTAAGTAGTGTTATCGTTACTTTTTCTTACTCAGTGGTGGATCCTGGATCCAGCACTGGTGCATCTCCTGTAAACAGTTGAAAGAATGCGTTTAAGTCATACAGGCGATTTTTAAGGAATATTTGTAGTTTGTGAAAATCGACACTTTGAAACTTTTCTGCTGAAAACCAGACAATGGATTCCTATGGAAGGAAATACAAGTTACTGGTAAGTACGGTTAGAATTACTTTTCAGGGTCAGTGCTGGGCTAAAAGATGCAGCACTGGGTTCTCTCCTGATAACAGGTGAGTAAATCGGAATTCGTAGTTCAGCTGATTTTAGAGGAATATTATAAAGTTCCAAAACTCCACACAAGAATTTCCAAGTGAAACCAGTCAATGTTAGCCTATGGAAGGAAATTCAAGTTACTGGTAAGTAGGGTTAGAATTACTTTTCAGGATCAGTACCTGGCTCAAAGATGCAGCACTGAGGTCTCTCCTGATAACAGGTGAGTAAATCGGAATTCGTAGTTCGGCTGATTTTAGAGGAATATTATAAAGTTCCAAAACTCCACACTTAGAAGAATTTCCAAGTGAAACCAGTCAATGTTAGCCTATGGAAGGAAATTCAAGTTACTGGTAAGTACGGTTAAAATTACTTTTCAGGATCAGTACTGGGCTCAAAGATGCAGCACTGAGGTCTCTCCTGATAACAGGTGAGTAAATCGGAATTCGTAGTTCGGCTGATTTTAGAGGAATATTTGCACAATTGTGAAGGAAGGGGTGGGGCCTGAGGTGACATGTCTGCAAACACGCCCTGTGGCGCGTTTTACGTTGGAGAATTAATTCCTCCTCAATCCCGAGGGTCCCTAGGGGCCAACTAGCCCACCAGATACCTCCAGTATGCGCCAGAGAGCTGCGTTGCAGAGAGGTGTTCAGAGGCCACGCCCCTTTTACAACACTCTGCAACGCAGCTCCAGTAGCACTTACTGGAGGTACCTGGTGGGCTAGTTGGCCCCCAGGGACCCTCAGGATTGAAGGGATTTAATTCGCCATCTTAAAACGCGCCATGGGGCCTGTTTGCACACATGTCACCTGAAGCCCCGCCCTCCCTTCACCACTGTGCAAACGTGCTCCGTGGCGCGTTTTTAAGTTGGGGATTAAGTCCCCTTGAATCCTGAGGGTCCCTGGAGTCCAACTAGCCCACCATGTACCTCCAAAAAGCGCCACAGAGCTGCGTTGCAGAGAGGTGTAAAGGGGCGTGGCCTCTGTACACCTCTCTGCAACGCAGCCACTGGCACATACTGGAGATTCCTGGTGGGCTAGTTGGCCCCCAGGACCCCCAGTATTCAAGGGGAATAACTTCCCCTTCTTAAAACGCGCCAGGGCGCGTTTGCAGACTGCTGCAGGGAGGGGCGGGGCCTCCGGCATGATGCCGGTCTTTTTTGTATTTTTTTTGTATGGGAGGGGGGCTGCATGGCCCCCCTTCCCTGGGCATCTATTGGCCCCGGGGACCCCATCCCCCGGGGCCGGCCTTAACGTTTTTTTTTTTTTTTTTAAATTTTCTTAATGGGGAAGGGGGCTGCGTGGCCCCCCTCCCAGGCCACTAATAGCCCCGGGGACCCCATCCCCCGGGGCCTGGCCACTCATTGGAAACCGTGGAGGGGTCCCCAATCCCCCCACGGTCCCGCCGGCTCCCCACGTCCTACGGGAGCCGGCATTGCTTTTCCATAAGGGGAGCTGCTGACATGCAGCTCCCCTTATGGAAAAGCAATTCTGCTTGCTTCATTGAAGCGAGAGCAGGTTTCCTGCTCTCGCTTCAATGAAGCAAGCAAGCTTGCAATCACAGGACGGGAGCCACGAGGCTCCCGTCCTGTGATTGCAAACAGCAGTGTCCCGGGGTAGGCACCCCGGGACACTGCAGGAGCTAACCCTGGGGGTGGTGGTCCCCAGGGCCATCAAGGGCTCCAGGAGGGGGGCCGCGCAGCCCCCCTCCCTCCATTGGCAAAGCCCCAAGGAGGTGGTGGTCCCCGGGGGTCCGTAACGGACCCCCATATTGAAATATTTAGTGCCCCGGGAAGGTGGCGGTCCCCGGGGCGTGTGGGGGGCTTGAGCCCCGCCACACAGGTAATTTTTTTTTTTTTTTAAAAGAAGCCCCGGGGGGTGGCGGTCCCCGGGGCTTGGGGGGCCTTAGAGGCCCCCCCATATTATTAAATAAACCCCCCATGCCCCCGGGACTTGGCCCACCCGGGGGCCAATTAACCACAAAGCATGGGAGACCGCACTTCGTTTTTTTTTTTCTCGGCGGGATCCGCGCATCCCGCCGAATCTTCGTGAAATTTTCAAAACTCGTGGGGCGCTCCGGTCCGCTCCTATCTTGAAAGTTTCGGGGTGATTCGGCAAGCGGGAGCCAAGAAAAAAGGGGGGGTCTCAAAACGTGTTTTCTCCATGTTATTTTCCATAGGAAACTTTAGACAAAGCTACAGCCCAAACTTCTGAAGGGAATTACACCAAATTTTGCAAAAAGGTAGCCCTTGGTTCAGAAAGAGCCCTTTTTGTAAAATGGTGTAAATCCGTTCAGTAGTTGCTGAGAAATTAAAAAAATAAGAGTCAAAAAATCAATTTCCCATAGGGAACTTTGTGCAAGGCTACAGCGGAAACTACTGAACAGATTTACCCCACATTTGGCATAAAGGTACTGCTTGGCTCAGAAAGCGACCTTTTCAAAAATGGTGTAAATGCGTTCAGTAGTTTTTTAAATATTAAAGTAAAAAGAACTTTATATATCTGGGCGGAGCCTAACCACACATGTCATCGTGAGATCTGATTGGCTGTCAGCACTTCATCCAAGAAGTGTTGGCAGCCATCTTGGGACCAATATACATGATAGCACCCCAATGAAATGCATTGTAGTGAATAGAAGATTTTGAGGGTCACCAAAAGGAGAACTATAATGGGTGATAACAGACTTTAGTTACATTAGAATTCATTTGTTGATGGTACCATACTAATTTTAGGAATTGTGGTGTGTTCTAGGGTGATTTTACCCTGTGAAAAACCTTCTGCTGGGATTTCATGAATCATGTTTGAGAGAAAACTATTTTCTCATGCTTGTCCCACAGAGGTTTGGAAGGTGCTCCAGAAGCTAAAATGAGAGCATATTTTCTGTAAATTCACATTATCTTTCTCAGTCATGTGAGAATGAAGTGACATTCTCAGTAAAACATGTAAATCCAACAAGGGCAGAGACTGTCAGTTGATTCCTTTGTGTTCTACTGCAACTTCCCAGAGTGTTCTAAAGAACAACTAGAGCGCTAACAGTCTTACTTATGACAAAAGTATGGCACACCTGAAGCCATCTTGATTGGAATAAACTGGTAACACTTAAAACATTTAATTTAAAAAGGAACAAAATGATGGGGTTCATTTTGTCTTAGAAATTATGGTTAGTGCTGTAGAAAGAAAAATTAGGACATGTTTTAAGTGAGATCTCAAATATCTTCCTGTTATATTTCAACAGGAGCAGCCTGCCAGTTGATTCCTTTGTGTTCTACTGCAGCTTCCCAGAGTGTTCTAAAGAACAACTAGAGCGCTAACAGTCTTACTTATGACAAAATTATGGCACACCTGAAGCCATCTTGATTGGAATAAACCGGTAACACTTAAAACATTTAATTTAAAAAGGAAAAAAATGAGGGGGTTCATTTTGCCATAGAAATTATGGTTAGTTCTGCAGAAAGAAAAATTAGGTCATGTTTTAAGTGAGATTACAAATATCTTCCTGTTATATTTCAATAGGAGCAGCCTGCCAGTTGATTCCTTTGTGTTCTACTGCAGCTTCCCAGAGTGTTCTAAAGAACAACTAGAGCACTAACAGTCTTACTTATGAAAAAATTATGGCACACCTGAAGCCATCTTGATTGGAATAAACCGGTAACACTTAAAACATTTAATTTAAAAAGGAACAAAATGAGGGGGTTCATTTTGTCATAGAAATTATGGTTAGTGCTGTAGAAAGAAAAATTAGGACATGTTTTAAGTGAGATTACAAATATCTTCCTGTTATATTTCAATAGGAGCAGCCTGCCAGTTGATTCCTTTGTGTTCTACTGCAGCTTCCCAGAGTGTTCTAAAGAACAACTAGAGCGCTAACAGTCTTACTTATGACAAAATTATGGCACACTTGAAGCCATCTTGATTGGAATAAACCGGTAACACTTAAAACATTTAATTTAAAAAGGAAAAAAATGAGGGGGTTCATTTTGCCATAGAAATTATGGTTAGTTCTGCAGAAGGAAAAATTAGGTCATGTTTTAAGTGAGATCTCAAATCCTCTTCTATTTCATTAGAAAATTCTGACATGCAGACTGAAACAATCACTTTCAATACCAGCAGTAGACTTCCAGTTAACTCCCTGGTGAGCAGTAGCTTTACTACAGTGATCTAATGAGCAACTAGAGTGCTAACATTCTGAATTTATGGCAAATGTGTGACACATCTGAATGCCTTCTTGATGGAATCAAAGTAAAAAACTGAAAGCATTTCCTACTGAGGAGACTGCAGTAAATGAGGAAATTAGGAAACTTCATAACAAATAAGTATCCCAAGATGGCCACCAGAGAAAAAAGAGCACAAATGTAGCACAAATATCACCCACATGAAGCCCACATATAGCCCAATGACAGAAGTGTGGAAAACACTTTTTATTTTTAGTTTTTTGCAGTTTTATATAGTGCAGACTGGTCAGGTATTGGAGCGTTGCATCTTACTTGGACCCCTTATTGCGTATTTTGCACGAAGTACATGAGATTGATCTTGCGAAACATTGAACTTTACTATTCTGTTAACCTGAAGTTGCTCTGAACCGGGCTTTTTAACACCCGTTTTTACCTGCTGGTTTTAATTAAGTCTCACTGTATTGTATTAAGAAAGAGGATTTACTGTTTTTATGTACACTTTTATGATCTATGTTTCTAAATCAGATCGAATAAAGTTTAATGAATGTAATTGAAGTCTCCCAAGATGGCCACCAGAGAAAAATGAGCCCAAATGTAGCACAAATATCACCCAGATGTAGCCCACGTATAGCCCAATGACAGAAGTGTGGAAAACACTTTTTATCCTTTGTTTTTTTGCAGTTTTATATAGTGCAGGCTGGTCAGATATTGGAGTGCTTTACATGAGCATTGGTTACATCATATAAGGACAAACTCATTTTGGTTGTAGGCATGGGGAGATTAAGTGATTTGACCAGAATCACAGAATGACGAGCTGAAGCAGAAACTCCAACTTGGTAACACCACATTTATTCCCTAAGTGTAACATTTAATCAAGTGGTTAACTGGATAAAAAACATAGAGATAACAAATAATTCAAAAGTGCTTTGTCGCTATTTGAGAACTGCTTGGCTCAGAAAGCGACTTTTTAAAAATGGTGTAAATCCGTTCGGTAGTTGCTGAGAAATTGTAAAAAACAAATATCGATATCTAGAGGCGCGGTGGATCCGCGAACCCTCCCGACCAAGAGCTTCATTTTAATTGGCTTGCACTCTCCAAACCAGGAAGTGTTGGCAGCCATCTTATGACTCGGTAGAACCGAGTCACAAGAAAACAGGGAAACAAAGGTGAAAAAGAAGAAAAGGGGCAGGGTAGAAACACCCTGACCCCTAGGCCTGCTCAGGGGTCCCACAAGGACCCCAGGGCAAAAAACATTTTTTTTAAAAAAATTGGCGCAATTCGCACTGGGGTCGCGAATCCCGCCGAAATGTAAAAAAAAATGAAGCGCTGGATACCACGCTTCATTTAATTGAGACCCCCGGGTGGGCCAGGTCCCGGGGGCATTGCCAACAAATATATGCAGAGCCCGTGGGGGCCCCCGCAGCCCGGGGGGACAATGGCAGTCTGTAATTTAGAGTGGGTGTATCAAAAGTTATATTAGGGTGTGAGAAGATGCATCAAATTATCACATGGATGATGTCATCAGTGATGTCATCAGTGATGTCATTTGAGATGTCATCAGTGATGTCATCAGTGATGTCACTGACCATGTCATGAGTGACGTAATATGTGACGTCATCAGCAGTGCATTGCGGGGGCGCGAGTTATAGTTAGCTGAACTAACTATAACGGGGGAATTTCTATGGTTTTGTACGAGTGAAATGTCCAACTAACTATAACTGTCCCTAAAACCTATGGTTTTTTCAGTGAATTTCTAAGGTTTTTTAAATGCTAATTTCTAACTATAACGTCCCGGGGCGCGTTTGCACAGTGGTGAAGAGAGGGGGGGGCCTGAGGAGATTAGTGTGCAAACAAGCCCTGTGGCCGTTTTAAGTTGGGAGATTAAGTCCCCTTGAATCCTGAGGGTCCCTGGGGTCCAACTAGCCCAATAGGTACCTCCAGTAAGTGCCACAGAGCTGCGTTGCACAGAGGTGTAAAAAGGGGCGTGGCCTGGACCATCTCTCTGCAACGCAGCCCTGTGGCGCACACTGGAGGTACCTGGTGGGCTAGTTGGCCCCCAGGGTCCCTCAGGATTGAAGGGGAATTAATTCCCCAACTTAAAACACGCCACAGGGCGTGTTTGCACACATGTCACCTGAGGCCCCGCTCCCTCCCTTCACCACTGTGCAAAGGCGCCCTGTGGCGCGATTTAAGTTGGGGTATTAGGTCACCTTGAATCCTGAGGGTCCCTGGGGCCCAACTAGCCCACCAGGTACTTCCAGTAAGCGCCACAGGCCTGCGTTGCAGAGAGGTGGTCAGAGGCCACGCCCCTTTTTACACCTCTCTGCAACGCAGCTCTGTGGCGCTTTCTGGAGGTACCTGGTGGGCTAGTTGGACCCCAGGGACCCTCAGGATTCAAGGGGACTTAATCCCCCAACTTAAAACACACCACAGGGCATGTTTGAACACATTTCACCTCAGGCCCTGCCCCCTCCCTTCACCACTGTGCAAACGCGCCCCGTGGCGCGTTTTAAGTTGGGGGATTAACTCCCCTTGAATCCTGAGGGTCCCTGGGGTGCAACTAGCCCACCAGCTACCTCCATTAAGCACCACAGAGTATCGTTGCAGAGAGGTGTAAAAGGGGCGTGCCCTCAGAACACCTCTCTGCAACGCAGCTCCCTGGCGCATACTGGAGGTTCCTGGTGGGCTAGTTGGCCCCAGGGACTCCCAGTATTCAAGGGGAATTCGTTCCCCATCTGCAAACGCACCAGGGGGCGCGTTTGCAGAGTGCTGCAAGGAGGCGGCGTGGCCTCCGGCGCCATGCCGGTCTTTTTTTTTTTTTTTTAAAGAAGGGGGGCTGTGTGGCCCCCCTTCTTTTTCTAATTTATTAGCCCTGGGGACCCCATCCCCCAGGGCCTGCCCCCTAATTTTTTTTTTTTTTTTAATAAAATTTGGAAGGGGGCCCTGTGGCCCCCCTCACGAGGCCTTAATTGGCCCCAGGGACCCCATCCCCCGGGGCATGGCCTTTTTTTGTTTTTTTTAAATCTTTTGTAGGGGGGCTGCGTTGCCCCCCTCCTCAGGCCACTTATGGCCCTGGGGACCCCATCCCCCGGGGCCGGCCTTTGTTTTTTAAATAATTTTTTTCCTTTCAATTTTGGGGAAGGGGGCCGCGAGGCCCCCCTCCCGGGCCACTTGTAGCCCCGGGGACCCCATCCCCCGGGGCTGGCCCTCTCCGTTGGGGACTGTGGGGGGGTCCCCAACGGTCCCGCTGGCTCCCCGCGTCCCTCGGGAGCCGGCATTGCCTTTCCACATGGGAAGCTGCTAAGATGCAGCTCCCCTTGTTTAAAATCAATCGTCTTTGGTTTTTGGAAGAGAGAGCAGGTTTCCTGCTCTCTCTTCCAAAAACCAAAGCAGTTTGCTATGGCAGGGCGGGAGCCGCGAGGCTCCCGCCCTGCCATAGCAAACTACAGTGTCCTGGGTGTGGGCACCCCGGGACACTGCAGGAGCTGGCCCTGGGGGATGGCGGTCCCCAGGGCCATCAAGGGCTCCAGGAGGGGGGCCGCGCGGCCCCCCTCCCAACATTTTTAAAGCCCCGGGGGGTAGTGGTCCCCGGGGCTTGGGGGTCCATAACGGACCCCCCAATGTCACTATTTAGTGCCCCGGGGAGGTGGTGGTCCCCGGGGCGTGTGGGGGGGGGCTCAAGCCCCCCCCACACAGGTTGCATTATTTAAAAAAAAAGCCCCGGGGGGTGGCGGTCCTTGGGGCAGCGGGGGGCCGTGTGCCCCCGCTACACCATTATTCATTTAAAGCCCCGGGGGGTGGCGGTCCCCGGGGCTGGCGGGCCCCTTTGGGCCCCCATCCCAATATTATAATTTCCCCCGGGATTTGGCCCACCCGGGGGCTGAATATTAACGAAGCGCAGGAGCCCGCGCTTTGTTTTTTTTCCCCTCGGCTGGATCCGCGCACCCTGCGCGGATTTTGCCCCTTTTTGCGTTTTGCGCACTTGTTTCTCTGATTTCTTGTGCCTTGGTTCTACCAAGGCACAAGATGGCTGCCAACACTTCCTGGTTTGGAGTGTTGACAGCCAATTAGCATACAGCTCGTGATCGGGAGGGTGCGCGGATCCTCCGCTGCCATAGATATATATGTGTTTTTACTTTTGATTTTCTCAGCAACTACTGAACGGATTTACACCATTTAACAAAAAGGGTTCTTTCTGTTCCAAGAACTACCTCTTTGCCAAATTTGGTGTAATTCCGTTCAGCAGTTCGGGCTGTAGCCGTGTCTAAAGTTTCCTATGGAAAATTGCAAGGGGGAAACACGTTTTGGGACCCCCCTTTTTTCTCGGCCCCCGCTTGCCGAATCACCCCGAAACTTTCAAGATAGGAGCAGACCGGAGCGCCCCACGAGTTTTAAACATTTCGCGAAGATTCGTCAACCGGTGCCAAAGTTATTTGAAATAGAATGTTGTGAATTTCCTATGGAAAATAGGTCCTAACTATAACTATCTACTGCCGACCGCCAGTAGATAATGTATATGTGTATATATGTATATGTGTATATATATGTATATTCATTTGGATATTATGTGGCCCGCTCTCGGCCACGAAGACACCCCACTGCAGTTGAGCGGGTCCTTGCGCTTTCTATTTCAAGTGCATATGAGGAGCGATGTTGCCTGTTGGGTGAGGCATGAATCGAGCAGCATGCCAGGTGCGTCCAAAAACAGCGGTTTTAACAAATATGGAGGGACATTAACAGCGACACCATTATGGTATGCAATAACTTCAAGACCCAGAGTGCACTGTTGCACACGCCCATGGGGGCGGGACTACAAATAAACACTCGCAGGTGTAATGGTAATCCTATAGCTGTTGTTCACCAGAAGCCAGCCAGTGAACAAGGGAGTTATCCAGAAACGCGTGTGGCATATGGCAGAATCTGCGCTGGGAGCCCGTACCTGTGTCTGCTGCTGCCTGTCCAACAATAAAAGGCATATTGAACATCACGAGTGGAGTCTTCACTGTGTGAGCAGTTTTCATTTGGATATTATGTGGCCCGCTCTCGGCCACGAAGACACCCCACTGCAGTTGAGTGGGTCCTTGCGCTTTCTATTTCAAGCGCATATGAGGAGCGATGTTGCCTGTTGGGTGAGGCATGAATCGAGCAGCATGCCAGGTGCGTCCAAAAACAGCGGTTTTAACAAATATGGAGGGACATTAACAGCGACACCATTATAGTATGCAAAAACTTCAAGCCCCAGAGTGCACTGTTGCACACGCCCATGGGGGCGGGACTACAAATAAACACTCGCAGGTGCGATGGTAATCCTACAGCTGTTGTTCACCAGAAGCCAGCCAGTGAACAAGGGAGTTATCCAGAAACGCGTGTGGCATATGGCAGAATCTGCGCTGGGAGCCCGTACCTGTGTCTGCTGCTGCCTGTCCAACAATAAAAGGCATATTGAACATCGCGAGTGGAGTCTTCACTGTGTGAGCAGTTTTCATTTGGATATTATGTGGCCCGCTCTCGGCCACGAAGACACCCCACTGCAGTTGAGCGGGTCCTTGCTCTTTCTATTTCAAGCGCATATGAGGAGCGATGTTGCCTGTTGGGTGAGGCATGAATCGAGCAGCATGCCAGGTGCATCCAAAAACAGCGGTTTTAACAAATATGGAGGGACATTAACAGCGACACCATTATGGTATGCAAAAACTTCAAGACCCAGAGTGCACTGTTGTACACGCCCATGGGGGCGGGACTACAAATAAACACTCGCAGGTGCGATGGTAATCCTATAGCTGTTGTTCACCAGAAGCCAGCCAGTGAACAAGGGAGTTATCCAGAAACGCGTGTGGCATATGGCAGAATCTGCGCTGGGAGCCCGTACCTGTGTCTGCTGCTGCCTGTCCAACAATAAAAGGCATATTGAACATCGCGAGTGGAGCCTTCACTGTGTGAGCAGTTTTCATTTGGATATATATATATATATATGTATATATATGTATATATGTATATGTGTATATGTGTATATGTATATATGTATATGTGTATATGTATATGTGTATATGTATATATGTATGTATGTATATATGTATGTATATATGTATATATATGTATGTATATATGTATGTATATATGTATATATATGTATGTATATATGTATATATATATTCACTGAAAAAACCATAGGTTTCAGGCACGTTATAGTTAGAAATTAGCATTTAAAAAACCTTTGAAATTCACTGAAAAAACCATAGGTTTCAGACACGTTATAGTTAGAAATTAACATTTAAAAAACCTTTGAAATTCACTGAAAAAACCATAGGTTTTAGGGACAGTTATAGTTAGTTGGACATTGCACTCGTACAAAACCCGTGAAATTCCCCTGTTATAGTTAGTTCAGCTAACTATAACTCGCGCCCCGCAATGCACTGCTGATGACGTCACATATTACATCACTCATGACATGGTCAGTGACATCACTGATGACATCACTGATGACATCACTGATGACATCATCCAGTGACTGTGTGTTTCTGTAAAGTTTAAATATGTTTAATATATATAGGGAAAGGCGTATTGAAGAATGAGTGGGTGTATAAGTGTCTGAATGGATGATTTAGTACGTGAGTGACTGACTCTACAAGTGAGTGATTAAACGTATCTTACTGAATGCATGGGTTAGTGACTAAACTGTGTGAATGTCTGTATCCGTCTGTTTGTTGGTGTGTAAGTGGATGCATGGATTTGCGAATAGCTACATGAGTGTCTATATGGGTTATTGATTGGTTCTCTGAGTATCTGTATGGCTGCCTGAGGGTTTGTGTGGGTGGGGTGTGTTTGACTCTATACATAGATGTGTGAGTGGGTGATTCACTGGGTGCATGATTTCAAGAGTGCATCTGTGATGGACTGCTTGGGTGGGTGAGTGTGTGTATGGGTGTGTTAGTGAGTGAATGTATATCTCAGTGGTACATGTGCGAGTAACTACATATGTAAAAGGCAGTATATATGTGTGTTAGAGTATTTAAATGGCTATAAGTGAGAGTGTGTTATTGTGAGAGTGGCTGTATGGATGCGTGTGTGCTTGTATCAGTTATTGTATAAGAGCGTAAGAATGTGCTAGTATTTGTATGAGTAAGTGAGCTGGTGTGTGTATAACTGTATAAGTGAGTAAATGGGTGTGTGATTAATTTTTTGCATGACTGACTAGGTGTGTGAGTACCTCTATGGATGAGTGGCGGTGTGTGAGTGTTTATATAGGTGTATGAGTGCATATGATAGTCCTGTACTGAGTGACTGTAAGTATGAGTGACTGTACAGGTGCGTGAGTGGATGTGTGTGTAGACCTAAGAATCAGTGAGTGGGTATGTAGTTTTTGGTGTTGGAGTGTCTATGGTTTTGAGAATGGCAGTCTGTAATTTAGAGTGGGTGTATCAAAAGTTATATTAGGGTGTGAGAAGATGCATGAAATTATCACATGGATGATGTCATCAGTGATGTCATCAGTGATGTCATCAGTGATGTCATCAGTGATGTCACTGACCATGTCATGAGTGATGTAATATGTGACGTCATCAGCAGTGCATTGCGGGGCACGAGTTATAGTTAGCTGAACTAACTATAACAGGGGAATTTCACGGGTTTTGTACGAGTGCAATGTCCAACTAACTATAACTGTCCCTAAAACCTATGGTTTTTTCAGTGAATTTCAAAGGTTTTTTAAATGTTAATTTCTAACTATAACGTGTCTGAAACCTATGGTTTTTTCAGTGAATTTCAAAGGTTTTTTAAATGCTAATTTCTAACTATAACGTGCCTGAAACCTATGGTTTTTTCAGTGAATTTCAGAGGTTTTTTAAATGCTAATTTCTAACTATAACGTGCCTGAAACCTATGATTTTTTAAGTGAATTTCAAAGGTTTTTTAAATGCTAGTTTCTAACTATGCCAACAGAGGTAGGACATGTGAAGAAAGAAGAAAAAACGCACAGAAAGAAGCAAAAGATGTGCAGAAAGAACCAACAGAGGAGCAGAAAGAGGCCTTGTTGCAAAATCATCCTGTGCCCACAACTTTTTCAGACGGGTACTGGTGGTAACTGACTCTGACTAACCAGAGCCAGTGCGGGTTTGCACAGTGGTGAAGGGAGGGGGGGCCTGAGGTGACATGTGTGCAAACGCGCCCCGTGGCGCGTTTTAAGTTGCGGGATTAAGTTCCCTTGAATCCTGAGGGTCCCTGGCGCCCAACTAGCCCCCCAGGTACCTACAGTTAGGACCACAGAGCTGAGTTGCAGAGAGGCGTTCCGAGGCCACGCACCTTTTTTCACCTCTCTGCAACGCAACTCTGTTGTGCTTACTGAAGGTACCTGGTGGGCTAGTTGGCCCCCAGGATTCAAAGGGAATTAACTCCCCAACTTAAAACGCACCACAGGGCGTGTTTGCGCACATGTCACCTGAGGCCCCGCCCCCTCCCTTCACCACTGTGCAAACGCGCGCCGTGGCGCGTTTTAAGTTGGGGGATTAGGTCACCTTGAATCCTGAGAGTCCCTGGGGCCCAACTAGCCCACCAGGTACTTCCAGTAAGCACCACAGGCCTGCGTTGCAACGCCTGTAACAAATTGTGCAGTTGTGTTTAGGTAGTGAAGAGGGTCGTGCTGGGGGTAGTGTTTTAGGGTTTAGGGTAGTGCAGTGGTGTTTGTGTAGTGTAGGGGGTCATGCTGGGGGTAGATTTAGGGTTTAGGGTAGTGCAGTGGTGTTTGGGTAGTGTAGGGAGTCATGCTGGGGGAGTGTTTTAGGGTTTAGGGTAGTACAGTGGTGTTTGGGTAGTGTAGGGGGTCGTGCTGGGGTTAGTGTTTTAGGGTTTTAGGGTTTAGGGTAGTGCAGTGGTGTTTGGGTAGTGTAGGGGATACTGCTGGGGGTAGTGTTTTAGGGTTTAGGGTAGTGCAATGGTGTTTGGGTAGTGTAGGGGGTACTGCTGGGGGTAGTGTTTTAGGGTTTAGGGTAGTGCAGTGGTGTTTGGGTAGCGTAGGGGGTACTGCTGGGGGTAGTGTTTTATGGTTTAGGGTAGTGCAGTGGTGTTTGGGTAGTGTAGGGGTTCGTGCTGGGGGTAGTTTTTAGGGTTTAGGGTAGTGCAGTGGTGTTTGTGTAGTGTAGGAGGTCGTGTTTTAGGGTTGTAGTGGTCTTTGGGTAGTGTAGGGAGTAGTGCGGGGGGTATTGTTTTAGAGTTTAGGGTAGTGCAGTGGTCTTTGCGTAGTGTAGGGGGTTGTGCGGGGGGTAGTGTTTTAGGGATTAGGGTAGTGCATTGGTATTTGGGTAGTGTAGGGGGTCATGCGGGGGTAGTGTTTTAGGGTTTAGGGCAGTGCAGTGGTGTTTAGGTAGTGTAGGGGGTCGTGCTGGGGGAGTGTTTTGGGGTTTAGGGCAGTGCAGTGGTGTTCGGGTAGTGTAGGGGGTCATGCTGGGGGAGTGTTTTAGGGTTTAGGGCAGTGCAGTCGTGTTCGGGTAGTGTAGGGGGTCGTGCTGGGGGAGTATTTTAGGGTTTAGGGTAGTGCAGTGGTGTTCAGGTAGTGCAGGGGGTCATGCTGGGGGTAGTGTTCTAGGGTTTAGGGCAGTGCAGTGGTGTTCGGGCAGTGTAGGGGGTCGTGCTGGGGGTGGTGTTTCAGGGTTTAGGGCAGTGCAGTGGTGTTCGGGCAGTGTAGGGGGTCGTGCTGGGGGTGGTGTTTCAGGGTTTAGGGCAGTGCAGTGGTGTTCGGGCAGTGTAGGGGGTCGTGCAGGGGGTGGTGTTTCAGGGTTTAGGGCAGTGCAGTGGTGTTCGGGCAGTGTAGGGGGTCGTGCAGGGGTGGTGTTTCAGGGTTTAGGGCAGTGGTGTTCGGGCAGTGTAGGGGGTCATGCTGGGGGTGGTGTTTCAGGAATTGGGGCAGTGCAGTGGTGTTCGAGCAGTAAAGGGGGTCATGCTGGGGGTGGTGTTTCAGGGTTTAGGGCAGTGCAGTGGTGTTCGGGCAGTGTAGGGGGCGGTGCAGGGGGTGGTGTTTCAGGGTTTAGGGCAGTGCAGTGGCGTTTGGGCAGTGTAGGGGGTGGTGTTTCAGGGTTTAGGGCAGTGCAGTGGTGTTCGGGCAGTGTAGGGGGTCGTTCAGGGGGTGGTGTTTCAGGGTTTAGGGCAGTGCAGTGGTGTTCGGGCAGTGTAGGGGGCGGTGCTGGGGGTGTTGTTTCAGGGTTTAGGGCAGTACAGTGGTGTTCGGGCATTGTAGGGGGTGGTGCTGGGGCTGGTGTTTCAGAGTTTAGGGCAGTGCAGTGGTGTTCGGGCAGTGTAGGGGGTCGTGCTGGGGCTGGTGTTTCAGGGTTTAGGGCAGTGCAGTGGTGTTCGGGCAGTGTAGGGGGTCTTGCTGGGGCTGGTGTTTCAGAGTCTAGGGCAATGCAGTGGTGTTCGGGCAGTGTAGGGGGTCTTGCTGGGGCTGGTGTTTCAGAGTCTAGGGCAATGCAGTGGTGTTCTGGCAGTGTAGGGGGTTATGCTGGGGGTGGGGTTTCAGGGTTTAGGGCAGTACAGTGGTGTTCGGGCAGAGTAGGGGGTCGTGCAGGGGGTGGTGTTTCAGGGTTTAGGGCAGTGCAGTGGTGTTCGGGCAGTGTAGGGGGTCATGCACGGGGTGGTGTTTCAGGGTTTAGGGCAGTGCAGTGGTGTTAGGGCAGTGTAGGGGGTCGTGCTGGGGGTGGTGTTTCAGGGTTTAGGGCAGTGCAGTGGTGTTCGGGCAGTGTAGGGTGTCGTGCTGAGGGGTGGTGTTTCAGGGTTTAGGGCAGTGCAGTAGTGTTTGGGCAGTGTAGGGGGTCATGCAGGGGGTGGTGTTTCAGGGTTTAGGGCAGTGCAGTGGTGTTCGGCCAGTGTAGGTAGTCTTGCTGGGGCTGGTGTTTCAGGGTTTAGGGCAGTGCAGTGGTGTTTGGGAAGTGTAGGGGGTCGTGCAGGGGGTGGTGTTTCAGGGTTTAGTGCAGTGGTGTTCGGGCAGTGTAGGGGGTCGTGCTGGGGTGGTGTTTCAGGGTTTAGGGCAGTGCAGTGGTGTTCGGGCAGTGTAGGGTGTCGTGCTGAGGGGTGGTGTTTCAGGGTTTAGGGCAGTGCAGTAGTGTTTGGGCAGTGTAGGGGGTCGTGCAGGGGGTGGTGTTTCAGGGTTTAGGGCAGTGCAGTGGTGTTCGGCCAGTGTAGGTAGTCTTGCTGGGGGTGGTGTTTCAGGGTTTAGGGCAGTGCAGTAGTTTTCGGGCAGTGCAGGCGGTCGTGCTGGGGCTGGTGTTTCAGGGTTTAGGGCAGTGCAGTGGTGTTCGGGCAGTGTACGGGGTTGTGCTGGGGCTGGTGTTTCAGGGTTTAGGGCAGTGCAGTGGTGTGCGGGCAGTGTACGGGGTTGTGCTGGGGCTGGTGTTTCAGGGTTTAGGGCAGTGCAGTGGTGTTTGGGAAGTGTAGGGGGTCGTGCTGGGGGTGGTGTTTCAGGGTTTAGGGCAGTGGTGTTCGGGCAGTGTAGGGGGTCGTGCTGGGGCTGGTGTTTCAGGGTTTAGGGCAGTGCAGTGGTGTTCGGGCAGTGTAGGGGGTCGTGCTGGGGCTGGTGTTTCAGGGTTTTGGGCAGAGCAGTGGTGTTCGGGAAGTGTAGGGGGTCGTGCTGGGGGTGGTGTTTCAGGGTTTAGGGCAGTGCAGTGGTGTTCCGGCAGTGTAGGGGGTCTTGCTGGGGGTGGTGTTTCAGGGTTTAGGGCAGTGCAGTGGTGTTCGGGCAGTGTAGGGGGTCTTGCTGGGGGTGGTGTTTCAGGGTTTAGGGCAGTGGTGTTCGGGCAGTGTAGGGGGTCTTGCTGGAGGTGATGTTTCAGGGTTTAGGGCAGTGCAGTGGTGTTCGGGCAGTGTAGGGGGTCTTGCTGGGGGTAGTTTTTCAGGGTTTAGGGCGGTGCAGTGGTGTTCGTGCAGTGTAGGGGGTCGTGCTGGGGGTGGTGTTTCAGGGTTTAGGGCAGTGCAGTGGTGTTCTGGAAGTGTAGGGGGTTATGCTGGGGTGGGGTTTCAGGGTTTAGGGCAGTACAGTGGTGTTCGGGCAGAGTAGGGGGTCGTGCAGGGGGTGGTGTTTCAGGGTTTAGGGCAGTGCAGTGGTGTTCGGGCAGTGTAGGGGGTCGTGCTGGGGCTGGTGTTTCAGGGTTTAGGGCAGTGCAGTGGTGTTTGGGCAGTGTAGGGGGTCTTGCTGGGGGCGGTGTTTCAGGGTTTAGGGCAGTGGTGTTCGGGCAGTGTAGGGGGTCTTGCTGGGGGTGATGTTTCAGGGTTTAGGGCAGTGCAGTGGTGTTCGGGCAGTGTAGGGGGTCTTGCTGGGGGTAGTGTTTCAGGGTTTAGGGCAGTGCAGTGGTGTTCGTGCAGTATAGGGGGTCGTGCTGGGGATGGTGTTTCTGGGTTTAGGGCAGTGCAGTAGTGTTCAAGCAGTGTAGGGGGTTGTGCAGGGGGTGGTGTTTCAGGGTTTAGGGCAGTGCAGTGGTGTTCGGGCAGTGTAGGGGGTCGCACTGGGGGTGGTGTTTCAGGGTTTAGGGCAGTGCAGTGGTGTTCGGGCAGTGTAGGGGGTCATGCACGGGGTGGTGTTTCAGGGTTTAGGGCAGTGCAGTGGTGTTTGGGCAGTGTAGGGTGTTGTGCAGGGGCTGGTGTTTCAGGGTTCAGGGCAGTGCAGTGGTGTTCAGGCAGTGTAGGGGGTCATGCTGAGGCTGGTGTTTCACGGTTTAGGGCAGTGCAGTGGTGGTCGTGCAGTGTAGGGGGTCGTGCTGGGGCTGGTGTTTCAGGGTTTAGGGCAGTGCAGTGGTGTTCGGGCAGTGTAGGCGGTCGTGCTGGGGCTGGTGTTTCAGGGTTTAGGGCAGTGCAGTGGTGCTCAGGCAGTGTAGGGGGTCGTGCTGGGGCTGGTGTTTCAGGGTTTAGGGCAGTGCAGTGGTGCTTGGGAGGTGTAGGGGGTCGTGCTGGGGGTGATGTTTCAGGGTTTAGGGTAGTGCAGTGGTGTTCGGGCAGTGTAGGGGGTCGTGCAGGGGCTGGTGTTTCAAGGTTTAGGGCAGTGCAGTGGTGTTCGGGCAGTGTAGGGGGTCGTGCTGGGGCTGGTGTTTCAGGGTTTTCGGCAGAGCAGTGGTGTTCGGGCAGTGTAGGGGGTCATGCTGGGGGTAGTGTTTCAGGGTTTAGGGCAGTGCAGTGGTGTTCGGGCAGTGTAGGGGGTCGTGCTGAGGGTGGTGTTTCAGGGTTTAGGTCAGTGGTGTTCGGGCAGTGTAGGGGTCTTGCTGGGGGTGATGTTTCAGGGTTTAGGGCAGTGCAGTGGTGTTCGGGCAGTGTAGGGGGTCTTGCTGGGGGTAGTGTTTCAGGGTTTAGGGCAGTGCAGTGGTGTTCGGGCAGTGTAGGGGTCATGCTGGGGGTGGTGTTTCAGGGTTTAGGGCAGTGCAGTGGTGTTCGGGCAGTGTAGGGGGTCGTGAAGGGGTGGTGTTTCAGGGTTTAGGGCAGTGCAGTGGTGTTCGGGCAGTGTAGGGGGTCGTGCTAGGGGTGGTGTTTCAGGGTTTAGGGCAGTGCAGTGGTGTTCGGGCAGTGTAGGGGGTCATGCAGGGGCTGGTGTTTCAGGGTTTAGGGCAGTGCAGTGGTGTTCGGGCAGTGTAGGGGGTCGTGCTGGGGATAGTGTTTTAGGGTTTAGGGTAGTGCAGTGGTGCTTGTGTAGTGTAGGGGGTCGTGCTGGGGGTAGTGTTTTAGGGTTTAGGGTAGTGCAGTGGTGTTTGTGTAGTGTAGGGGGTCATGTTTTAGGGTAGTGCAGTGGTGTTTGGGTAGTGTAGGGGTCGTGCTGGGGGTAGTGTTTTAGGGTTTAGGGTAGTGCAGTGGTGTTTGTGTAGTGTAGGGGGTCGTGCTGGGGGTAGTGTTTTAGGGTTTAGGGTAGTGCAGTGGTGCTTGTGTAGTTTAGGGGTCGTGCTGGGGGTAGTGTTTTAGGGTTTAGGGTAGTGCAGTGGTGTTTGTGTAGTGTAGGGGGTCATGTTTTAGGGTAGTGCAGTGGTGTTTGGGTAGTGTAGGGGGTCGTGCTGGTGGTAGTGTTTTAGGTTTTAGGTTAGTGCAGTGGTGTTTGGGTAGTGTAGGGGTCGTGCTGGGGGTAGTGTTTTAGGGTTTAGGATAGTGCAGTGGTGCTTGTGTAGTGTAGGGGGTCGTGCTGGGGTAGTGTTTTAGGGTTTAAGGTAGTGCAGTGGTGTTTTTGTAGTGTAGGGGGTCATGTTTTAAGATGCAATGCTCCAATACCTGACCAGTCTGCACTACATAAAACTGCAAAAAAACTAAAAATAAAAAGTGTTTTGCACACTTTTGTCATTGGGCTATATGTGGGCTACATCTGGGTAATATTTGTGCTACATTTGGGCTCTTTTTTCACTGGTGGCCATCTTGGAAGACTTCTTTGTTATGAAGTTTCCTAATTTCTTCATTTACTGCAGTCTCCTCAGTAGGAAATGCTTTCAGTTTTTACTTTGATTCCATCAAGAAGGCATTCAGATGTGTCTCACATCTGCCATAAATTCAGAATGTTAGCACTCTAGTTGCTCATTAGATCACTGGAGTAAAGCTACTGCTCACCAGGGAGTTAACTGGTAGTCTGCTGCTGGTATTGAAAGTGATTGTTTCAGTCTGCATGTCAGAATTTTCTAATGAAATAGAAGAGGATTTGAGATCTCACTTAAAACATGCCCTAATTTTTCTTTCTGCAGCACTAACCATAATTTCTATTTCAAAAAGAACCCCTCATTTTGTTCCTTTTTAAATTAAATGTTTTAAGTGTTACCGGTTTATTCCAATCAAGATGGCTTCAGGTGTGCCATACTTTTGTCATAAGTAAGGCTGTTAGCGCTCTAGTTGTTCTTTAGAACACTCTGGGAAGCTGCAGTAGAACACAAAGGCATCAACTGGCAGGCTGCTCCTGTTGAAATATAACAGGAAGATATTTGAGATCACACTTGAAATATGTCCTAATTTTTCTTTCTACAGCACTAACCATAATTTCTATGACAAAATGAACCCCATCATTTTGTTCCTTTTTAAATTAAATGTTTTAAGTGTTACCAGTTTATTCCAATCAAGATGGCTTCAGGTGTGCCATACTTTTGTCATAAGTAAGGCTGTTAGCACTCTAGTTGTTTTTAGAACACTCTGGGAAGCTGCAGTAGAACACAAAGGCATCAACTGGCAGGCTGCTCCTGTTGAAATATAACAGGAAGATATTTGAGATCACACTTGAAACATGTCCTAATTTTTCTTTCTACAGCACTAACCATAATTTCTATGACAAAATGAACCCCATCATTTTGTTCCTTTTTAAATTAAATGTTTTAAGTGTTACCAGTTTATTCCAATCAAGATGGCTTCAGGTGTGCCATACTTTTGTCATAAGTAAGGCTGTTAGCACTCTAGTTGTTCTTTAGAACACTCTGGGAAGCTGCAGTAGAACACAAAGGAATCAACTGACAGTCTCTGCCCTTGTTGGATGTACATGTTTTACTGAGAATGTCAGACTTCATTCTCACATGAGTGAGAAAGATAATGTGAATTTACAGAAAATATGCTCTCATTTTAGCTTCTGGAGCACCTTCCAAACCTCCATGGGACAAGCATGAGAAAATAGTGTTCTCTCAAACATGATTCATGATATCCCAGCAGAAGGTTTTTCACATGGTAAAATCACCTTAGAATACACCACAATTCCTAAAATTAGTATGGTACCATCAACAAATAAATTCTAATGTAACTAAAGCCTGTTATCACCCTTTATAGTTCTCCTTTTGGTAACCCTCAAAATCTTCTATTCACTACAATGCATTTCAATGAGGTACTATCATTTATATTGGTCCCAAGATGGCTGCCAGCAATTCCAGGATGAAGTGCTGACAGCCAATCAGATCTCACGATGACATGTGTGGTTAGGCTCCGCCCAGATATATATGTGACTTTACTTTTGATTTTCTCAGGAACTACTGAACGGATTTACACCATTTAAGCAAAAGGCACGACACTGAACCAAGGGCTACCTCTTTGCCAAATTTGGTGTAATTCCGTTCAGCAGTTCGGGCTGTAGCTGCGACTAAAGGTTCCTATGGAAAAATGAATGGGGAAAACGCGTTTTGGGACCCCCCTTTTTCTCGGCCCCGCTTGAAGTATCACCCCGAGACTTTCAGGATAGGAGCGGACCGGAGCGCCCCAACAAGTTGGAAACTTTCGCGAAGATTCGTCAACCGGCGCCAACGTTATTTCAAATAGAATGTCGCGGATTTCCTATGGATAATAGGTTTTAACTATAACTATCTACTGGCGACCGCCAGTAGATAATGTATATATTTTCCAACAACAGCTTACACGGCACTCTCCTTGGTACAAAAATATATCTTTATTGAGACCTCCTTCTCCGCCACCTACGCGTTTCGAACACAAAGTTCTTGTTCACGGTAGTATACGAAGTCCTACTTCTATTTCCAACCTTTTATACATGGTCTCCACGTAGCCCATAATGAGGCATTGTGGGACAGGTAGTTTTACATATATATCACAATTACTTTTTTTATATTTATTTCTTTTACCCAAAAAAATGTTGCAAGAAAAGATGTTATTTGTATAAGCCATTATTACGGATTCACATCTTATACATAGGATTTGCCCAATGTGTGCTATGCTATCAAGTATTCATTACATTTGACTTGTGAAGATTGTCCGTTTTTACAGAACAACTCATCCATTTCACGGAAATCATGACTTGGTGTCCCATATACTTGAGGGCTAAGTGCCCCACTGTCTTACAGACACTTTAAACAGATGCTACTAAGTTAGGCTTATTAGAAAGAAACTACTTGCAACACAATAATAATCCAATACCGGCTACGTGTTCTCTTAAAATCTAAATCACATTATAATTCGAGGAAAACAAGCTAATATATGGAGAATTGATATCTCTAAAATATATCTCATTGAAAGTCTGTATCTCAAAAGCTGAACCAAATATTTACAAATGTATATACATTTCTTCGTCCCCATTGAGCCCAAGGGGGACCTTGGTTTTAAAACGAATAATCAGTTTTGATTCCATGCGTCTCAACTTGAGTACTCGATTTCCTCCTCTCTCATGTGGGGAATTGTAACCAATCCTGAATATTTCATGTCTAACCATGTCCGATTGGCATGTGTCTTCATGTGCTTGGCAAGAGCATAAGTTGCATCTTCATTTTGTACAGCTCTTATGTGTTCTAATATACGTTTTTTCAAAGAGCATTTGGTACTTCCGATGTATCTTTTCCCACAAAAACACTCTAAGAGGTATACAACATAGGTTGATTCACAGGTGATTTTTTCTTTTATTTCAAAGACTCTGTCCCTTGGATCTTTGAGCGATTTAAGATTTTTCCCAATCTTACATGCTTTGCATGTTGTACACTTTCCAAAGCCTAGTTGTTTCGTTCCTAACCATGTTGTTTTCTTCTCACTCTCAAAATGGCTTCTTATGATTGTATCAGATATAGACGGAGCTTTCCTATATGTTATCATCGGTCGATTGCCCAAATCCTTCCCGATGTCAGGATCCCTTCTAAGTACATTCCAATATTTTGTCAGGATTTTTGAATTTTGTAGCTCTCTTTGCTGTAAGTTAGAATCAATCGTGGTTTTTCATCTTCCACGGTTGTTTCTTGTGATTTACCATTCACCAATGTTTGTGCTCTGCTTTTTTGTCTTGCTCTCTTTTCACCCTTCTGCACATCCTTATATTTATATCCTCTCTGAAGGAAACGTGAAGTTGTTTCTTCAAACGTCTTTTCCATTTCCGATGGTTCAGAGCAGTTGCGTTTCATCCTTATAAATTCCCCATAGGGGATATTCTTTATAAGGGATTGGGGTGAAAGCTTGATCCATGGAGAAGACTATTTGTGGCTGTCTTTTTTCTAAATACAGTCGTCTGGATCTTATTTTCTTTTATGTAAATTTTCGTATCCAGAAACTCAATTTCTGTAGGATGGATATTATGGGTAAATCTTAAGCCCACCTCATTGTTGTTCAGAATTGCCAAATAGATTAAAAATTCCGCTTCAGTTCCTCTCCATAATAGAAAAAGATCATCAATGAAGCGTAGCCATAAGGCTACCTTCATTGTATGGGAATCATTCTCTTCTCTCCAAGCTATGCTCCTCTCCCACCACCCCATCATGAGATTAGCATAACTTGGAGAAAAGGAAACTCCCATGGCAGTGCCACAGCTCTGGGAATACATTTTTTTATTGAAAAGAAAAATGTAATTTTTCAAACACAGTTCCATCATATCCAATAGCATGGTTGTATGTTTTTGTTCCCCTATTGGTCGTTGTTTTAAAAAATACGTGGTTGCTTGTATCCCGACATTGTGTTTGATGGAGGTATATAATGACACAATGTCTATTGTAACTAAGAGGTAGTCCGGCTGCCATGTCGTCTCCATAAGTATCCTCAAAAAGTCACCTGTGTCCTTAATATATGAACTAAGTGTTGGTACTATTGGTGCTAAAAAATTGTCCACGTATAGTGCAACATTTTCATACAAACTTCCACAGCTAGAAATTATTGGGCGTCCTGGAGGTTTATTTAAGGTCTTATGAATCTTCGGTAAGAAGTAAATGGTCGGAACCACTGGGTTCTCCACCATCAGAAATTTTCTTTCATCATCGCTAATAAGTCCTTGTTCTTGCCAATTAGTTAGTCTTTTATTCAGATCAATAATCAGGTCAGTTATCGGATTATTTTTCAGAATCTGGTAATTTGTGGTGTTATTCAATTGCTGCATGGCCTCATCCACATAATCTTGTTTATCCATTATTACCAGGTTCCCACCTTTGTCAGCTGGCTTGATTTCTATTAAAACGTTGTTTTTTAAAGAATTAAGCGCTTCACGTTCTTTTACGGACAAATTCTCCTTTTTGTTCTGTTTGACATTATCCATGCCATCTATTTCTGCCACTACCAAATCATGGAATATATCCACCTTGTTCCCCGGATGTAATGCAGGACAAAATTTTGATTTACTTTTAAACTTTGTTCTTGATTGTTGAGTCATAGTTACTCCCATTTCATTCAATACTTGGCTGTCTGAAAGATCAGTTGTAGTTAGATTATGTGCTAGTTCATAAGCTGTTCTTAAATGGGGTATGTCGCCCACAGTATAGGATGCCTGTTGTTCAATTGTTGAAACGGTTGGTCTTTCAGTAGTGGATCTGGGCAGTATTTTTGTGAAATACTTTTTAAGCTTTAATTTTCGGACATATTTATATATGTCAATTTTCGTTTCCACTAGATCATGATGTCTTTCTGGACAAAAAGTTAGACCCTTATTCATGAGTGTGCGTTCAGCTGTTGTAAGTTGATATCTTGAGAGATTGACGATGAGATCCTGTTTGTTCGTCTTTGCAGTATGTTTTAATATTTCATTACTGTCCGGTTCCGTAGATGATAGCCCCTTCCTCTTTCTTGAGCTTCTTCTGGTCTTACGTTTTCTTCCCTGAAGATGGGTGCACCTCTTCCTCTTCCCCTTGACCTCGTTTTTCCGGTTCCACGTCCTCGTCCCCGGGACCTGGGTTGTTGTTGATCTTGATATATTATCTTCATCTCGTCTAAAAAAGACAGATGATGAATTGTTGCTGGTCTTGATTCCGCTTCACTAAGATCAGACTCAGATTCACTCTGGGTTGTACTTGAGGATTCTTGAGTGATTTGTTTCTTCGTGCCCCACTGTTGTTTAATTATGTCGAACCTCTTCGCAAAAGTAAGGATTGTCCCATTCTCATAATCAAGTTTATCTCTTTGGAATTTTCGCTGTTTACGCTGTTGTACTTCTTCCTCATGTTTGTCAAGATTGCGTTCCATCTCTATGCGTAGTTTCTTCAAGACATCTTCCGATTGATTTTGTGCTTGGATCTGTAATTCAATCTCCGCAATCTTTTGATGAAGTTCATTTACATCAACTTTGGCATATTTTATTATTATCAACATCATGGTTTTAGAACAGTCCATATTGTTTCTTCCCCATTCCTCTAACATTTCAGCTCTAGTATCCGGATGGTTGGGTAACGTGAAAATGCGTAGGCCCCTCGGTACCCTTCCGCATTCAACGTATTGTTCTAACGTTATAATTTCCCAACTACGTGAAATTTCTTTGCGCAACAGTCTCTCCAGCTGTATGAATAGCTGTTTAATTGTTGTCACTGTCGTGCGTGCTTTGGGTACAGTTCCTCCTGTTGTTACGCTGTGATTCTTGCCCTTATTGAACATTGTTTGCGCCACCTGGGCACGTTTTGCTGCTCTTTCCTCCATTCCACTTGTTTTCCTTTGCGATGTAGATTATCTGTCTACTTGCAATTTTATATTTACTTCTATTTGCTTGTAGTTCAGTAAATGATTTTCAATTTGCAGGACTCAGTATTACTTAGCAGGGGATGAGAAGGATATTTATGGAGGATTATTAATACCTCCACATATTTTCAAAGTCTATAGATACACGAAGGCGATATTCGACTCCCATATGTCTTCAACTCACTTGATATCTTGATTAGACATCATTGTGAGTATATCCGCTGCAGCACAATTATAAACTTAACACAACATGCATGCGTGTTCCTACCTGGGAGACTCCCGGTCGTTTCGGTGTCCTCCGACGCCGTCCGCCGACGCTCAACCTGGTATGCTTGTTGTTTTCTTTGTTATAATTTTTGCTGAACAGTGCCCCAGGAAGTCAGTACTCGATACTTTGTTGCACTGATGGTTCCGCGCTCCAATTTGAAAGCGGACAACGTTGTAATCCTGACAAATCCGAACTCGCGTCCTGAATCTTTGTCCTCGTGGGCTCAGTCAGATTGTGCTGGGCTCTCCCCGTGTAAATACAATATTCAACAAACACGGTCCTTTTCGGGGAGCACCCTCCAGCTGGTGCTCGTGGCGAGACAGGACCACCTCTCGCATTAAGTATTTTCCAACAACAGCTTACACGGCACTCTCCTTGGTACAAAAATATATCTTTATTGAGACCTCCTTCTCCGCCACCTACGCGTTTCGAACACAAAGTTCTTGTTCACGGTAGTATACGAAGTCCTACTTCAATTTCCAACCTTTTATACATGGTCTCCACGTAGCCCATAATGAGGCATTGTGGGACAGGTAGTTTTACATATATTACAATTACTTTTTTATATTTATTTCTTTTACCCAAAAATGTTGCAAGAAAAGATGTTAATTGTATAAGCCATTATTACGCATTCACATCTTATACATAGGATTTGCCCAATGTGTGCTATGCTATCAAGTATTCATTACATTTGACTTGTGAAGATTGTCCGTTTTACAGAACAACTCATCTATTTCAAGGAAATCATGACTTGGTGTCCCATATACTGTGAGCGACATACCCCATTTAAGAACAGCTTATGAACTAGCACATAATCTAACTACAACTGATCTTTCAGACAGCCAAGTATTGAATGAAATGGGAGTAACTATGACTCAACAATCAAGAACAAAGTTTAAAAGTAAATCAAAATTTTGTCCTGCATTACATCCGGGCAACAAGGTGGATATATTCCATGATTTGGTAGTGGCTGAAATAGATGGCATGGATAATGTCAAACAGAACAAAAGGAGAATTTGTCCGTAAAAGAACGTGAAGCGCTTAATTCTTTAAAAACAACGTTTTAATAGAAATCAAGCCAGCTGACAAAGGTGGGAACCTGGTAATAATGGATAAACAAGATTATGTGGATGAGGCCATGCGGCAATTGAATAACACCACAAATTACCAGATTTTGAAAAATAATCCGATAACTGACCTGATTATTGATCTGAACAAAAGACTAACTAATTGGCAAGAACAAGGACTTATTTGCGATGATGAAAGAAAATTTCTGATGGTGGAGAACCCAGTGGTTCCGACCATTTACTTCTTACCGAAGATTCATAAGACCTTAAATAAACCTCCAGGACGCCCAATAATTTCTAGCTGTGGAAGTTTGTATGAAAATGTTGCACTATACGTGGACAATTTTTTAGCACCAATAGTACCAACACTTAGTTCATATATTAAGGACACAGGTGACTTTTTGAGGATACTTATGGAGACGACATGGCAGCCGGACTACCTCTTAGTTACAATAGACGTTGTGTCATTATATACCTCCATCAAACACAATGTCGGGATACAAGCAACCACGTATTTTTTAAAACAACGACCAATAGGGAACAAAAACATACAACCATGCTATTGGATATGATGGAACTGTGTTTGAAAAATAACATTTTTCTTTTCAATAAAAAATGTATTCCCAGAGCTGTGGCACTGCCATGGGAGTTTCCTTTCTCCAAGTTATGCTAATCTCATGATGGGGTGGTGGGAGAGGAGCATAGCTTGGAGAGAAGAGAATGATTCCCATACAATGAAGGTAGCCCTATGGCTACGCTTCATTGATGATCTTTTTCTATTATGGAGAGGAACTGAAGCGAAATTTTTAATCTATTTGGCAATTCTGAACAACAATGAGGTGGGCTTAAGATTTACCCATAATATCCATCCTACAGAAATTGAGTTTCTGGATACGAAAATTTACATAAAAGAAAATAAGATCCAGACGACTGTATTTAGAAAAAGACAGTCACAAATAGTCTTCTCCATGGATCAAGCTTTCACCCCAATCCCTTATAAAGAATATCCCTTATGGGGAATTTATAAGGATGAAACGTAACTGCTCTGAACCATCAGAAATGGAAAAGACGTTTGAAGAAACAACTTCACGTTTCCTTCAGAGAGGATATAAATATAAGGATGTGCAGAAGGGTGAAAAGAGAGCAAGACAAAAAGCAGAGCACAAACATTGGTGAATGGTAAATCACAAGAAACAACCGTGGAAGATGAAAAACCACGATTGATTCTAACTACAGCAAGAGAGCTACAAAATTCAAAAAATCCTGACAAAATATTGGAATGTACTTAGAAGGGATCCTGACATCGGGAAGGATTTGGGCAATCGACCGATGATAACATATAGGAAAGCTCCGTCTATATCTGATACAATCATAAGAAGCCATTTTGAGAGTGAGAAGAAAACAACATGGTTAGGAACGAAACAACTAGGCTTTGGAAAGTGTACAACATGCAAAGCATGTAAGATTGGGAAAATCTTAAATCGCTCAAAGATCCAAGGGACAGAGTCTTTGAAATAAAAGAAAAAATCACCTGTGAATCAACCTATGTTGTATACCTCTTAGAGTGTTTTTGTGGGAAAGATACATCGGAAGTACCAACTGCTCTTTGAAAAAACGTATATTAGAACACATAAGAGCTGTACAAAATGAAGATGCAACTTATGCTCTTGCCAAGCACATGAAGACACATGTCAATCGGACATGGTTAGACATGAAATATTCAGGATTGGTTACAATTCCCCCACATGAGAGAGGAGGAAATCGAGTACTCAAGTTGAGACGCATGGAATCAAAACTGATTATTCGTTTTAAAACCAAGGTCCCCCTTGGGCTCAATGGGGACGAAGAAATGTATATACATTTGTAAATATTTGGTTCAGCTTTTGAGATACAGACTTCCAATGAGTATATATTTTAGAGATATCAATTCTCCATATATTAGCTTGTTTTCCTCGAATTATAATGTGATTTAGATTTTAAGAGAACACGTAGCCGGTATTGGATTATTATTGTGTTGCAAGTAGTTTCTTTCTAATAAGCCTAACTTAGTAGCATCTGTTTAAAGTGTCTGTAAGACAGTGGGTCACTTAGCCCTCAAGTATATGGGACACCAAGTCATGATTTCCTTGAAATGGATGAGTTGTTCTGTAAAAACGGATAATCTTCACAAGTCAAATGTAATGAATACTTGATAGCATAGCACACATTGGGCAAATCCTATGTATAAGATGTGAATGCGTAATAATGGCTTATACAATTAACATCTTTTCTTGCAACATTTTTGGGTAAAAGAAATAAATATAAAAAAGTAATTGTAATATATGTAAAACTACCTGTCCCACAATGCCTCATTATGGGCTACGTGGAGACCATGTATAAAAGGTTGGAAATTGAAGTAGGACTTCGTATACTACCGTGAACAAGAACTTTGTGTTCGAAACGCATAGGTGGCGGAGAAGGAGGTCTCAATAAAGATATATTTTTGTACCAAGGAGAGTGCCGTGTAAGCTGTTGTTGGAAAATACTTAATGCGAGAGGTGGTCCTGTCTCGCCACGAGCACCAGCTGGAGGGTGCTCCCCCCGAAAAGGACCGTGTTTGTTGAATAATATATGTATATATGTATATATGTATGTATATATGTATATATGTATATATGTATGTATATTCAGTGTTATCCTCCGCTTCCAACAGGATACATCCATCCAACAACGGACACAGACCCAGGATCAGTGCAAAAAGTCTTTATTGTTCCTCTCTTGTCGCCATTACGCGTTTCGGCTCGTCCGAGCCTTGATCACATGACAGTGGTGAGTGCAGGGTGAGAAATATTTAAAGTGACAGTGCTTAATTACAATGCATCACATGATGTCAGAAACATAGACATGAAAGAAAGATATCGTTGCCTACGTCCAAATGTTAAAAGACGCATACTTCATTATAAACACAATGTTATAAATCAACCAACCTAAAATGATTTACTAATTAAAGTAATTATTTTCATTTGATTGTCGATCAGCGTTGGGTCGCAGTATAATTTAACATTAATTTTGTTTTATGCTGGGTCGAATTCCAATAACAGTTGATTAAGGTAAAATACCTATATACTAGTTTCCTTTACCATACATAAATATAATTAATTGATCAAATTTCTGGGTTAAATCCCTAAAAGATACTGCTGTACTTTGATTTGTCTTTGACATGCTAAAATTGTAAAAATGAGATGCAGAGATAATAAAGTGCTAGTGCAAAAAAGTGTAAACATGTATTAATAAAACTAAAAAAACATTCTTTACAGTTATCAGACCTTATTTTATATATTTTATATTGTTTATTATTTATTGTTTATGTTGTTTTGTTACTAATTTATTTTTTATGTATGGGTTTCAACTCCCATTAATTTGTTTTGATTTTGTTCGGAATAAGATCAACTATGTAGCTTGATATTGATATTGGACTGATATATGTCCAAAGATAAAATCTCAAACTGAACTGAATTTATCATTATGCTGATTTGTTTTTCATTTAACATCCGATGTGTGCGATTCGAAGCCATCCACCTATATTTCAATTGGATGTTGTCAACAAGAAAATATAAAAAAATAGGAATAATGTGCAAAATCATGCTTATATAAATATAAATAAAAGCATAAAAACCACATAAAAATATGAGTTAATATAAATATATAAATATATAAATATATAAATATTTTTGTCACTCCTAAATTTGATGAAAAATGTCAAAGTTGATCTACTAAAGAATTACAATAAAAAATATAGATACATGGATTCAACCAACACACATAAGTATTAATTTTGTAATTATGATTGTTAAAATTATTAAAATTATTGTTTAATGTTCCAATTGTTACAGTGTGCTAACCTCCTAGTTAATGAATTATATCTAATCAAGTCAAACAAGTATGCAAGTCCTCAGTGGCATTCAGTCCCCCGGAAATTTTGTGTCTAACTGTAAGACGTATCTTGTTTCCAACTTTCTTAAATTTCTTTCCCGATCACCTCCTCTCCTACTCGGAGGGACTGCATCAATTACAAAAAACTTCAGGTTGATATTGTTGGATCCATGTTTCTCCCTGAAGTGCCGTGCCACCGGATAAGTATTGTCCTGATTAGTGATGGCACGTAGATGTTGCAACACTCTTTTATGAACCTGCAATTTTGTGCTGCCTATGTATTGTAGGCCACAGGGACACAACAACACATAGACAGCGAAATCAGTTTTGCAGGTTAACAATTTAGAAATTTTATAAACTCTGTCACTGAAAGGTGTATTGTATGTACTCTTGTTGATCCCATAAGAACAAGCTTTGCATGTTTTGCATTTGAAGAACCCTTTGTTCATTTGTAACCAGCTACTGTTATCAATTACCTCTGGGCTAGCTTTTAACCAAATTATCCATCATAGATGGTGCCTTGCTGTATGTGATGGACACCCTCTGCGGTAGCAGGGGTCCAATCACCGGGTCCCTCAATACCAGAGGCCAGTTCTGCTGAATAATCTTATTCAGTGCCTTGTGTTGTTTGCTGTATCTCATTATTAATCTGTAATCCTCACTGCCACTGTCTTCATCATCAATATTGTTGTTTATTAAAGTTTCAGTGTTACTCAATTTATCTGTTAGTGCCTCGTCTCTCGATCAATAACATGGATTTAGTTATGGCTTTATCAATTACACTTCTATGGTAACCTCTTTGTTCAAATCTTACTCTACTTTCCTGTTGAGCTTTCCGAAGATCTTCATCATTGCTACATATGCGTCGTAGACGCAGCATCTCCCCGTAGGGAATGCTATTGATGAGGTGTTTTGGGTGGGAGCTGCTCGCATGGAGAGTGGAGTTACCCGCTGTTTTCTTTCTATACAGACGGGTTTCCATTTTATTGTTCTTGATATATATTTGAGTATCTAAAAACTCAACACTTGTTTGACTGAATGTTGCAGTGAAGTGTAGATTAATGGTGTTGGAATTGATTACTTCTACAAATTTCTCAGCTTCTTCTATTGTTCCTTGCCATACAACAAACAGGTCATCAATGTAGCGCAACCACAATTTGACATTTTTACTCATATATTCGCTATGCCTTTGCATGAGGACCAGCTCCTCCCACATGCCCATATGTAAACAGGCATAACTGGGTGAGAAGCTGGCCCCCATGGCTACTCCTTTAATTTGCTGATATAGTTGGCTACTAAACATAAAGATATTGTTAAATAAGCAAAAATGAATCATTTCAATCAACATGATGCTGTGATCTCTATATTGTTCAGATCTACGTGCCAAGTAATATTCAATGGCTGCAATACCATCAACATGCTCTATACTGGTATATAATGTAGTTACATCCAAGGCAATGAGTACAAAGTCATCCTGCCAATTAAATTTTGAAATCTTTCTCAAAAAGTCACTCGTGTCCTTAACATACGACACTAGGTTCTGTACATGACATTGTAAAAATAATCAACATATTTGGCGGTGTGTTCTAAAAGAGCCTCTCTGGCAGAGATAATTGGGCGCCCTGGAGGATTGACAGCGTCCTTATGTATCTTTGGGATGAAGTACATAGTTGGTGTCATAGGATTCTCATTTTTTAGGTACTTGTACTCATCCATGCTGATTAAGTTCGCATTTTTCCATTTTGAAAGTTTATTGTAGAAATCATTGTATGTGGCTTTCAAATTACCTGCATTAGTACGGTTGTAGCAGGTACGGTCATTTAACTGGCTAAAGGCTTCTTTTTTGTACTGTTCTTGTGGCCAGATTACAATATTTCCACCTTTGTCACTATTACAAATGATTAAATTCTTATCTTTCTGTAATTTAGAGATCAAATTCCTGTACTGTTGGTTTTTCTTATCATAAGTTTTTGCTTTAGCTAGCACAGTTTTATTCAAAGTTTTGATTTGCGATGTAACAGTCTCGTGGAAGATGTCAATTGAATCACGGACCACTATGGGATTGAATGATGATTTTGGTTTAAATTGACTTGGTGGCCTTGTTGTCGTTGTGATGCCTTGAATGTTATTTGCATCTGTCATATAGTTCAAAGGACTCAAATTTTCTTCTTGCAAATCCTGCAAAACTTGTAACAGGGGCAAATCTGACTGTGAAAGCCCTGGATTGGGACCTCCCATCATAGTCGTAGGATGGCTATATGTTCCCTCCTTTTGTACTTTGTTGATTAGAAAATATTTTTTCAGTTTTAACTTTCTTACTCCTTTATACATATCTATTCTAGTACCAGCATAGTCAAAGTCAGTTTGTGGAGCATACGATAGGCCCAGATTCAATATGTTTTCTTCATGTTTAGTCAATTTTGTTTTTGCAATATTTACAATAGTATTGTTGATTTTATTATCAATGTCTATTTGTTTTTCCAATAGCCACGGCCTCTCTTTCTGTTGGTATTTGACTTGCCTTGCCTTTGCCTTGCGCCTCTGCCGCCGCTTATAGTTGATGTTTGTTCTTCCATTTGTCTTGGTGGTCTTGGGCGCAAGGTTTGGCACCTTTCTTGACATAAAAAATTAAGTTCCTCTCCCGGTGATGGTTTTGGTTGTTGTCTTGTGTTCACCATGTTGCGCATTTCTGATTCCGATTCACTTCCTTCCATTGAACTTGCATCGGATTGGGAGACATTGGGCATTTCACCTGAGTGTTTTGTTGCTGGCGCTGATGTACCTTCTATATGCCAAAATTTTGATTTTCTTATTGCATCATACCGTTTGGCAAACGTGAAAATCTGGCCCAGCTCATAGTCGTTTTTATCTCTCTGGAATTTAAACGTTTTTCTTTCTTTGATTTTATCTTCTTCTTTTTTGAGCCAGGCCGTCATTTCATTTCGTAATTTTGTTTGTACATCCTTTTGGTTTAATGTTTCCAATTCCTCATTAATATAATCGATTTCCTTCAGTAATCTTGCCCTAGCAATGTCAGCATATTTTATTAAAATGAGAGTAAGCCTTTTCGATGATTCTAAGTTACACTCAGCCCATTCTCTCATCAACTCTGGATTAGGTTCATCATAACTTGGGGCCGTTAATATTCTCAACCCCCTGGGAATTCTCTCGACATCAATATAACGTTGTAAAGATCGGGATTCCCACCATTTGTTTTGTTCACTTCTCATTTTTTTCTCCAATTTTCTGAATAGGTCTTTAACTGTATTATTTGCATGTGGACTTTCTTTGTTGTTTACTCCACTGGTTACCGGAGTGGTGTCCAAGAACATCTCCATGGCCGCCTCCTCCCGTGCCCTTACCACGTCAGCCGACATGAGGAAATTTTGATCGTATAAAAGTTACACACCGCATCAAGATTAGTTTTGGATAGCTGTGTAACATATAGCATGTATGTATATATGTATATGTATGTATGTATATATGTATGTATGTATATATGTATGTATGTATATATATATATATATATATGTATATATATATATGTATGTATATATATATGTGTATATATATGTGTATATATATATATATATATATATATATATATGTATATATATAAATTCACTGAAAAAACCGTAGGTTTCAGACATGTTATAGTTAGGAATTAGCATTTAAAAAACCTTTGAAATTCACTGAAAAAACCATAGGTTTCAGATATGTTATAGTTAGAAATTAGCATTTAAAAAACCTTTGAAATTCACTGAAAAAACCATAGGTTTTAGGGACAGTTATAGTTAGTTGGACATTTTACTCGTACAAAACCCGTGAAATTCCCCGTTATAGTTAGTTCAGCTAACTATAACTCGCGCCCCCGCAATGCACTGCTGATGACGTCACATATTACATCACTCATGACATGGTCAGTGACATCACTGATGACATCACTGATGACATCTCAAATGACATCACTGATGACATCACTGATGACATCATCCATGTGATAAATTGATGCATCTTCTCACACCCTAATGTAACCTGTGATACACCAACTCTAAATAACAGACTGCCATTCTCAAAACCATAGACACTCCAGCAGCAATAACTACATACCCACTCACTGATTCTTAGGTCTAAACACATATCCACTCACTCACCCGTACAGTCACTCATACTTACAATCACTCAGTACAGGACTATCATATGCACTCATACGCCGATATAGACACTCACACACCACCACTCATCCATAGAGGTACTCACACACCTAGTCAGTCATGCAAATAATTAATCACACTCCCATTTACTCACCTATACAGTTATACACACACCAGCTCACTTACTCATACAAATACTAGGACACTCTTACGCTCTTATACAATCACTGATACAAGCACACACTCATCCATACAGTCACTCTCATAATCACACACTCTCACTTATAGCTATTTATATATTCCAACACACATATATACTGCCTTTCACATATGTAGTTACTCACACATGTACCACTGAGATATACATTCACTCACTAACACACCCATACACACACTCACACACCCATACAGTCCATCACAGATGCACTCTTGAAACCATGCACCCAGTGAATCACCCACTCACACATCTGCACAGAGTCACACACACCCCACACATACAAACACTCAGGCATCCATACAGATACTCAGACAACCAATCAATAACCCATATAGACACTTGTGTAGCTATTCACAAACCCATGCAGCCGCTTACACACCAACAGACAGACGGATACAGACATTCACACAGTTTAGTCACTAACCCGTGCATTCAGTAAGATACATTTAATCACTCACCTATAGAGTCAGTCACACACCTACTAAATCATCCATTCAGACACTTATACACCCACTCATTCTTCAATACGCCTTTCCCTATATATATTAAACATATTTAAACTTTACAGAAACAAACAGTCACTAGATGATGTCATCAGTGATGTCATCAGTGATGTCATTTGAGATGTCATCAGTGATGTCATCAGTGATGTCACTGACCATGTAATGAGTGATGTCATATGTGACGTCATCAGCAGTGCATTGCAGGAGCGCGAGTTATAGTTAGCTGAACTAACTATAACGGGGGAATTTCTCTGGTTTTGTACAAGTGAAATGTCCAACTAACTATAACTTTCCCTAAAACCTATGGTTTTTTCAGTGAATTTCTAAGGTTTTTTAAATGCTAATTTCTAACTATAATGTGCCTGAAACCTATGGTTTTTTCAGTGAATATATATATGTATATATATATGTATATATATATATATATGTATATATATATGTATATATATATGTGTACTTCAAATTGGGCAAAGCGAAAGAAACAGCATCTAATGTACAGATCACTGCTAAACCCAGTAAGACTTTATTGGTATCTGACATTCCAACTCTTTGTACCATGTATGCTTTGGCTCAAGAGATGAGTGAATTCCATGGCTCTACGCAAGATGAGCTCTTAAATCAAGGTATCACAAGCAATTCTCTATCTGCTAGTCCATTCCGTCCTGCATCGACGTTTATACCTCTCATGCCTAAGGACGCAATTGATACTTTTAGTGACTGTGTAATAAATGACCTACAAACACTTAATTGAAGGATACTAAACAAAAGAAAACAGCGCACATATAGAGACAAGCAATACTCAGCATTAATAAGTAAATTAAAAAATAATGCAGATATCATCGTGAACAAAGCCGATAAAGGGGGTAAATTAGTCCTTTGGCCCAAGAACCAGTATATGGAAGAAGCATATCGACATCTGAAAGATGTTTCTTGTTATAGAAAAGCTACAACTAATGACATAAAACAAGTGAAGGATCTGGTGTACAATGAGCTAGGGCAATGGAAGAGAGATGGTCTATTAAACAAAAATGAACATGGATTCTTGAAAAATGACCATCCATTAATCCCAAGCATTTATTTCATTCCCAAAGTTCACAAGAGAATCGTACCCATACCAGGAAGACCGATTATATCAGCCCAAAGAAGTCTCCTAGAAGCTATGTCTAAGTACGTTGATTATTTCTTGCATGAGTTTGTAGAAGATTTACCATCCTTTATCAAAGACACTGGGCATTTTTGTCAATTGTACAGTCTATAACTTGGGATAATGACTATGTGTTTATAATTATGAACCTATGCTCACTATATACAGGTATACAACATACAGATGGACTCAATGCGGTGAAATTTTATCTTGAGAAAAGGAACATCCACTTTTACCAACATAATGTTATGCTCTTACGTATGATTGAACTATGCTTATGTAACAATTACTTCATGTTCAACAAAGAGCTGTTTTAGCAGCTTCGGGGTGTTGCTATGGGGGCTTGCTTCTCCCCCAGCTACGCGTGTCTTCACGTTGGCTGGTGGGAGGAGCATGTCCTCAGGAGCACTCATAAGGAGCTGTATGAAACCCACATTATTCAGTGGTGGCGTTTCATTGACGACGTCTGCATTATATGGAAAGGGTCGGTTGAGACAGCAAAAGAATTTGTTAAAACCATCAATAACAATGTATACAATTTGGAATTCACTGCCCAAATCAGCAACAGCAATATCCAATTCCTAGATGTTGAGCTGTACATTGAAAATAAAAAGAAACAAACCAAGCTTCATAGGAAATGCACAGCAGGTAATTCAATACTCCACGCACAAAGCTCCCACCCTAAACATCTGATAAAGAGTATTCCATACGGAGAGTTTTTACGCATAAAAAGAATTTGCAGCTCAGAAAAGGACCGTATCTAATGCCATACCGACTCTCTACAGAGATTTTTGGCACATGGGTATAAAAACAGAGACTTGAAAGCAGCCTTAGCAAAAGCCAATAGCTTTAGTCGTGATGACTATTTGGGTACCGTATCCAAGAAAACTATGAGCTCCACCAGTTCTTCCCAGAGCCAAGAAACTGTAAGATTGATAACCACCTTCAGCTGCCAAGACAAAGAGATAAGAAAAATCATCTATAAGAACTGGCCCATTATTAAGACTGATTTAACCATGTCTCAAATGGTGCCAGATCTCCCTCAAATTACTTTTAGGCGGGCTCCCTCCATGAGGAATGCCTTAGTTAAAAACAGCCCGGAGGTAGCAGGGACAGGAACATGGTTATCTAAGCGCAATGGTTTCTTCAAGTGTCGCTCGTGTCGAGCATGTAAATTTGGTACCAATACATCTGAGTTTTACAATGCCTTTGAATCTACTCCTACTAAAATAAAAAGATTGTATACTTGCAAGACAGACCATGCAGTATATATACTGGAATGTTCTTGTAAGTTAAAATATGTAGGGAGTACCAAACTGCAAGTGTTCACACGCATACTCCAACACTTGCGTGCTATTGTCAACTCTGACTCAAGCTACCCGGTAGCTAGTCATTTTAAGCTAGTGCATCACAATAACTTAAATGATTTGAGATACTTTGTAGTAGATTCAACACCCAAGATGCTCAGGGGTGGCAATAGGGAAAAGAAATTACGACAATTGGAATCTCACTACATACTGCTGCTTGATACTAAGATGCCCAATGGCCTGAACACAGGGGAAGATTTGCATAACTTTTTATGAGATATATCAATTTTAACATTGTGTATTTGGATTTTATGCTAGATTATTTAGTGTTAGCTTTTAGCCGTTTTTTAGCCAGTTTTTGGGCCTTGTTCTTATACCTGGTTTTACCTAAGGGTTTTTACTTGGTTTCGTTCAGGGTTTTTATGCTGGTTTTAGGACGGTTTTAGGGGCTACACTTTTAATCGCGTAAACCGTTATTCTAATGTTCTAATGTTATAGTTACATTTTTCTCCCCTGGTTTCTTTTGGGCTTAGCGCTTTAGCTGGTCCGGCATTTTCTATGATTTTGAAAATTGCTACAAACTCTGAATCCATATGAAAATTACATTTGCACTGTAAGACCTCTGTTTAGATTTGCTGCTAAACTGCGTATATTAGTGCACTTGCACTTTATTTTGTACTGCCTGTTTGGTTTTTGTTGCTAATCCTTATGTAATTTTGCACTTGCACTTTATCCTATACTGTCTGTATTGGATCCATCGAGCATGTTCGTGCATACACACGTCTATGCTACTATAACCTATTGTCCAATTAACTTTGTAGCACACAGGAAACAGGTTATATTTATAGCACCAGCCCTTTATAATGAGTGTTTGGTTGGATCTTTTTACATATAATACACAACTGTAGTTTGGGATTACAAACTGTGCAGGTTAATGGCAATATATGTGTGAGCATCATCAGATTAGAGTAGAAAAAGTCTAAGGTGTCTATGGTGGTCTGCCATGGCCTCCGAAATGAAATCACATTGTTTTTATATTCCATATCCGACTATGATGTGAATAGTGGATACAGGACGGCGTATCAGCCAATTTTAAACCACATGTTCACTTAACTGGTGTTTACGTGCGCTTCAGTCTGTCATGGTAATAAATGTAGTTTTAAACTCTGATGAGTTTTAATGTTTCCGCGGTTCCTATGCAGCATTGGCAACAGGAGTTTGCACTTTGTAGGCATAAATTTATAAATTAGATCGCAATATACTCCAGAACTTGCAGATATTCAATATTTTAATGTAATAGTTATATGTATATATCTATGTATTTATGCTTGAATCTTACGAATGTAGTACTGTTGTTATATATATTGCCCTGCATAGAACCATTAATTTGTTTAGCCACATGATACCAATAAACAGTCTGATTGGTTAATGGTTCACTCACGTCACTATAAATTGTGTTGTCATGTGCCCTAGCGTGTCATGTGATCAAGGCCGTGGAGACGCGGCCGAAACGCGTCATGCTGACTGCAATGCAATAAAGCACTTTGATTTGGAAAGCACCTTGTGGTCCGTACCTGTTTGTTCCAAGGACTTGGATTTCGGGACTGTGGTTTGACATGTATATATATATATATATATGTATATATATATGTATATATATATATATATGTATATATATATATATATATATATAGGTATGTATATGTATATATATATTCACTGAAAAAACCATAGGTTTCAGGCACGTTATAGTTAGAAATTAGCATTTAAAAAACCTTAGAAATTCACTGAAAAAACTATAGGTTTCAGGGACGTTATAGTTAGAAATTAGCATTTAAAAAACCTTACAAATTCACTGAAAAAACCATAGGTTTTAGGGACAGTTATAGTTAGTTGGACATTTCACTCGTACAAAACCATAGAAATTCCCCGTTATAGTTAGTTCAGTTAACTATAACTCACACCCCCACAATGCACTGCTGATGACGTCACATATTACATCACTCATGACATGGTCAGTGACATCACTGATGACATCACTGATGACATCTCAAATGACATCACTGATAACATCATCCAGTGACTGTGTGTTTCTGTAAAGTTTAAATATGTTTAATATATATAGGGAAAGGCGTATTGAAGAATGAGTGGGTGTATAAGTGTCTGAATGGATGATTTAGTAGGTGCGTGACTGACTCTATAAGTGAGTGATTAAACATATCTTTCTGAATGCATGGGTTAGTGAGTAAACTGTGTGAATGTCTGTATCCGTGTGTCTGTTGGTGTGTAAGCGACTGCATGGGTTTGCAAATAGCTACATGAGTGTCTATATGGGTTATTGATTTGTTGTCTGAGTATCTGTATGGGTGCCTGAGTGTTTGTGTGGGTGGGGTGTTTGTGACTCTGAGCATAGATGTGTGAGTGGGTGATTCACTGGGTGCATGGTTTCAAGAGTGCATTTGTGATGGACTGTATGGGTGGGTGAGTGTGTGTTTGTGGGTGTGTTAGTGAGTGAATGTATGTCTCAGTGGTACATGTGTGAGTAACTACATATGTGAAAAGTAGTATATATGTGTGTTGGAGTACATAATTGGCTACAAATGAGAGTGTGTTATTGTGAGAGTGGCTGTATGGATGAGTGTGTGCTTGTATCATTGATTGTATAAGAGCGTAAAAATGTGCTAGTATTTGTATGAGTAATTGAGCTGGTGTGTGTATAACTGTATATCTGAGTAAATGGCAGTGTGATTAATTATTTCCATGACTGACTAGGTGTGTGAGTACCTCTATGGATGAGTGGCGGTGTGTGAGTGTCTATATAGGTGTATGAGTGCATATGATAGTCCTGTACTGAGTGACCATAAGTATGAGTGACTGTACTGGGTGAGTGAGTGGATGTGTGTAGACCTAAGAATCAGTGAGTGGGTATGTAGTTATTGGTGTTGGAGTGTCTATAGTTTTGAGAATGGTAGTCTGTAATTTAGAGTGGGTGTATCAAAAGTTATATTAGGGTGTGAGAAGATGCATGAAATTTTCACATGGATGATGTCATCAGTGATGTCATCAGTGATGTCATTTGAGATGTCATCAGTGATGTCATCAGTGATGTCACTGACCATGTCATGAGTGATGTAATATGTGATGTCATCAGCAGTGCATTGCGGGGCGCGAGTTATAGTTAGCTGAACTAACTATAACGGGGAATTTCTATGGTTTTGTACTGAGTGAAATGTCCAACTAACTATAACTGTCCCTAAAACCTATGGTTTTTTCAGTGAATTTGTAAGGTTTTTAAATGCTAATTTCTAACTATAACGTCCCTGAAACCTATGGTTTTTTCAGTGAATTTCTAAGGTTTTTAAATGCTAATTTCTAACTATAACGTGCCTGAAACCTATGGTTTTTTCAGTGAATTTCAAAGGTTTTTTAAATGCTGATTTCTAACTATAACGTGCCTGAAACCTATGGTTTTTTCAGTTAATTTCAAAGGTTTTTAAAATGCTAGTTTCTAACCATGCCTACAGAGGTAGGACATGTGAAGAAAGAAGAAAAAATGCACAGAAAGAAGCAAAAGAAATGCAGAAAGAAGCAACAGAAGTCCACAAAGACGAAGAAAAGTGCAGGAAGAAGCAAAACATGTGCAGAAAGAACCAACAGAGGAGCAGAAAGAGGCCTTGTTGCAAAATTATCCTGTGCCCACAACTTTTTCAGACGGGTACTGGTGGTAACTGACTCTGAATAACCAGGCCTAGAGCCAGTGCTATTCTAAAAGACACTTAAAATACAGTGAAAACACCTACATACACTAGGGAACACTATGCGTTGGGGTACCCCTGTGATTAGCCCTCAGGATTGAAGGGAATTATTTCCCCAACTTAAAACGTGCCACAGGGCGTGTTTGCACACGTCACCTCAGGCACCGTCCCCTCCCTTCCCCACTGTGTAAACACACCCTGTGGCCGTTTTAAGTTGGGAGATTAAGTCCCCTTGAATCCTGAGGGTCCCTAGGGGCAAATTAGCCCACTAGGTACCTCCAGTAAGCGCCATTGCAGAGAGGTATAAAAAGGGGCACGGCCTGCACCACCTCTCTGCAACGCAGCGCAGTGGCGCTTACTGGAAGCACCTGCTGGGCTAGTTGGCCCCCAGGGTCCCTCAGGATTGAAGGGGAATTATTTCCCCAACTTAAAACGCGCCACAGGCGTGTTTGCACACGTCCACCTCAGGCCCCGTACCCTCCATTCACCACTGTGTAAACGCGCCCTGTGGCCGTTCTAAGTTGAGAGATTAAGTCCCCTTGAATCCTAAGGGTCCCTAGGCTCAAACTAGCCCACTAGGTACCTCCAGTAAGCGCCACAGAGCTGCGTTGCAGAGAGGTGTAAAAGGAGCGTGGCCTCTGAACACCTTCTGCAACGCAGCTCCCTGGCGCATACTGGAGATACCTGTTGGGCTAGTTGGCCCTCAGGTACCCTCAGTATTGAAAGAGAATTAATTCCCAACTTACAACTCGCCACGGGCGCGTTTGCACAATGGTGAAGGAAGGAGGCGTGGCCTGAGGTGACATGTCTGCAAACACGCCTCTGGCGCGTTTAAGTTGGAGAATTAATTCCTCCTCAATCCTGAGGGTCCCTGGGGGCCAACTAGCTCACCAGGTACCTCCAGTATGCGCCAGAGAGCTGCGTTGCACAGAGGTGTTCAGAGGCCACGCCCTTTTACAACACTCTGCAACGCAGCTCCGTGGCGCTTACTGGAGGTACCTGGTGGGCTAGTTGGCCCCCAGGGACCCTCAGGATTAAAGAGGTATTAATTTCTCAACTTAAAACGCGCCACAGGGCGTGTTTGCACACATGTCACCTCAGGCCCCGTCCCCTCACCACTGTGCAAACGCTCCCCGTGGCACGTTTTAAGTTGGGGGATTAACTCCCCTTGAATCCTGAGGGTCCCTGGGGTGCAACTAGCCCACCAGCTACCTTCATTAAGCGCCACAGAGCTGCGTTGCAGAGAGGTGTAAAAAGGGGCGTGGCCTCAGAACACCTCTCGGCAACGCAGCCCCCTGGCGCATACTGGAGGTTCCTGGTGGGCTAGTTGGCCCCCAGGGACCCCCAGTATTCAAGGGGAATTTGTTCCCCATCTGCAAACGCGCCAGGGGCGCGTTTGCAGAGTGCTGCAAGGAGGGGGCGTGGTCTCCGGCGCGATGCCGGTCTTTTATTTATTTATTTTCTTAAGAAGGGGGGCTGTGTGGCCCCCCTTTTTTTCTAATTTATTGGCCGTGGGGACCCCATTCCCCAGGGCCTGCCCCCTAATTTTTTATTTTTTTAAATACAATTTGGAAGGGGGCCACGTGGCCCCCACCCGAAGCCTTAAACGGCCCCGGGGACCCCATCCCCCAGGGCATGGCCTTTTTTTTTTTTTTTAAATCTTTTGGAGGGGGGCTGCGTTGCCCCCCTCCTCAGGCCACTTATGGCCCGGGGCCCGCCTTTGTTTTTTAAATATTTTTTCTGACAATTTTGGCGAAGGGGGCCGCGTGGCCCCCCTCCCGGGCCAGTTGTAGCCCCGGGGACCCCATCCCCCGGGGCTGGCCCTCTCCGTTGGGGACCGTGGGGCGGTCCCCAAACCCCCCACGGTCCCACCGGCTCCCCGCGTCCCTCGGGAGCCGGCATTGCTTTTCCACATGGGGAGCTGCTAAGATGCAGCTCTCCGTGTGGAAAAGCAATGTCTTGGTTTTGGAAGAGAGAGCAGGTTTCCTGCTCTCTCTTCCAAAACCAAGCAGTTTGCTAGTGGCAGGGCGGGAGCCGCAAGGCTCCCGCCCTGCCATAGCAAACTACAGTGTCCCAGGGGTGGGCACCCCGGGACACTGCAGGAGCCGGCCATGGGGGGTGGCGGGCCCCAGGGCCGTCAAGGGCTCCAGGAGGGGGGCCGCGCGGTCCCCCACCCAACATTTTCAAAGCCCCGGGGGGTGGTGGTCCCCGGGGCTTGGGGGTCCATAACGGACCCCCCAATTTCACTATTTAGTGCCCTGGGGAGGTGGTGGTCCCACAGGTTTCATTATTTAAAAAAAAAGCCCCGGGGGAGGGCGGTCCCCGGGGCAGCGGCCGTGTGCCCCCGCTACAACATAATTTATTTAAAGCCCCGGGGACGGCCCCCCATCCCAATACTACCAATGCCCCCGGGATTTGGCCCACCCGGGGGCTGAATATTAACGAAGCGCAGGGGCCCGCGCTTCGTTTTTCTTTTTCCTCGGCTGGATAGTTATAGTTAGGACCTATTATCCATAGGAAATTCGTAACATTCTTTTCCTAATAACTTTGGTGCCGGTTGACGAATCATCGTGAAATTTTCAAAACTTATGGCCCACTCCGGTCCACTCCTATCTTGAAAGTTTCGGGGTGATTCGGCAAGCGGGGGCCGAGAAAAAAGGGGGGTCCCAAAACATGTTTTCTCCATGTTAATTCCCGTAGGAAACTTTAGCCACGGCTACAGCCCGAACTGCTGAACGGAATTACACCAAATTTGGCAAAAAGGTAGTGCTTGGTTCAGAAAGCGCCCTTTTTTTTAAATGGTGTAAATCCGTTCAGTAATTCTAGAGAAATTCAAAAAATAAGAGTCAAAAAATCAATTTCCCATAGGAAACTTTATGCAAGGCTACAGTCGAAACTACTGAACGAATTTACCCCAAATTTGGCAAAAAGATACTGCTTGGCTCAGAAAGCGACCTTTTTAAAAATGGTGTAAATCCGTTCAGTAGTTGCTGAGAAAATCAAAAATAAAAGTTTTGATATTTAGAGGCACGGAGGATCCGCGGACCCTCCCGACCATGAGTTTTATGCTAATTGGCTGTCAACACTCCAAACCAGGAAGTGTTGGCAGCCATCTTGTGCCTCGGTAGAACCGAGGCACAAGAAAACAGAAAAACTAAGGCGCAAAACAAGAAAAGGGGGCAGGGTAGAAACACCCTGACCCCCTAGGCCTACTGAGGGGGTCCCACAAGGACCCCCAAAAAGCATTTTTTTAATATAAAATTGCCGAGATGCGCGGTGGATCCGTTGATCCGGCCGCGAAAATAAAAAAACGAAGCACGGGCTCCTGTGCTTCGTTATTAATTAGCCCCCGGGTGGGCCAAGTCCCGGGGGCATGCCCAAAATAGAAACATTTGAAATATCATTGCGGGGGCCGAGGGGGACCCCCGCAGCCCCGGGGACCGCCACCCCCCGGGGCTTTCTATAAATATTTGCAGGGGGCACACAGCCCCCCCGCAGCCCTGGGGACCGCCACCCTCCGGGGCTTCTTTTTTTAATGTATGTGGGGGCCTCAAAGGCCCCCCCAAGCCCCGGGGACCACCACCCCCCGGGGCTTTGATTAAATATTTGGGGGGGTACATTGCCCCCCTGCAGCCCCGGGGACCGCCACCCCCCGGGGCTTCTTTTTAAAAAAAAGAAATACCTGTGTGGGGGGGCTCGAGCCCCCCCACACGCCCCGGGGACCACCACCTCCCCGGGGCTTTGCAAATGGTGGGAGGGGGGCTGCGCGGCCCCCCTCCTGGAGCCAGTGATGGCCCTGGGGACCGCCACCCCCCAGGGCCGGCTCCTGCAGTGCCCCGGGGTGCCCAACCCCGGGACACTGCTGTTTGCAATGACAGGGCTTGAGCCTCGCGGCTCCCGCCCTGTCATTGCAAACTGCTTTGCTTCTTTGAAGCGAGAGCAGGAAACCTGCTCTCGCTTCAATGAAGCAAAGCAGATTGCTTTCCACACGGGGAGCTGCATGTTAGCAGCTCCCCATGTGGAAAAGCAATGCCGGCTCCCGTAGGACACGGGGAGCCAGCGGGACCGTGGGGGGATTGGGGACCCCCCCACGGTCCCCAACGGACGGGGCCGGCCCGGGGGATGGGGCCCTGGGCCCAGAAGTGGCCTGGGAGGGGGGCCACGCGGCCCCCCTCCCCTGTTTAAAAAAAAAAGAAAAAATGGAGAGGCCAGGCCCCGGGGGATGGGGTCCCCGGGGCAGTATTTGGCCTGAGGAGGGGGGCCACGTGGCCCCCTTCCACCCCAAAAAACAAAAAGGATGGCCAGGCCCCGGAGGATGGGGTCCCCGGGGCAAGGATTGGCCCAGGAGGGGGGCCACGTGGCCCCCCTCCCCCAAATGTTTTTAAAAAACAACGAGGCAGAGCCCCGGTGGATGGGGTCCCCGGGGCTAAAAGAAGCCTCAGGAGGGGGGCCACGCAACCCCCCTCCTTTGTAAATATATATATTTTTTTTAAAAATAAAGTGGCCATGCCCCGGGGGATGGGGTCCCCGGGCCGAAAATGGCCTCGGGAGGGGGGCCCACGCGGCCCCCTTCCCGATTTAAAAAAAAAAATAGGGGTCAGGCCCTGGGGGATGGGGTCCCCAGGGTCCAAAAAACAGGAAAGGAAGGGGGGCTGTAGTGTAGCTCCTATTTCCCTAATAGGCTCTGCGCATTGGAATAATATACCCTATAGGCTTGACATAGGACTGAGGTCGGTATGTCCCTATCGAGTATATTAAACTTAATTACTTGTGCCAGCTAGCTCAGAGGCCACTAGAAACTCCTTGACTAACAAGAAGGGAGTAGTTTCTGGCAGCCGTAAAACATGACAACTTTGTTTCCCTTTAGAATCAGAACGTGTCCCAGAGTCGTGGAAACAATAGGTAACCATTTCACTCAGCTCAATCGTGCATGCTTAGTTTTCCTCAAAGTTACACAGAAAGAATAGACAGGCGTTTCAATAAAAGATTTATTGAACAGTCTTGTTTCTCGTGTAAGTAATATGTGCTGTTACGATCACAAAACAGTATGCAAGATAAATAATGTACAGCGTAAGCAGTAGAAATAAATAATACTGCGCTAGCATGATCTTTAGTAGATATTCATTTACATAAATAACATAGACTAAAAATGCGAGTACTCATACGATGCGTTTCTAAGCTAGTTCTACCCCAATGTACCTAACCTAACCTAGGTGTAGGGAGAGGTATGAAGTAGATGGAGTATTCCTTACTACGGTATACTAAGAGTGTGTTAGGCCTAGTATGCCTAGTATGCCAAGAGTCCCTCTAGGTTTCTAGTCAGCTCCATACCTTAAGAATGAGAGAGGTGGGAATCTCTTGCCAGACTCAAACTCCAACACCCCGCGAGGGAAGTCAGATCACTGGAAGCTGGACTCTCTGCGTGCAGGGATGACAGCGTCTTCTCAGTGCGTCAGGCCTGGAAACGGGCTCCTCTGAAGTTGAGGTCTCCTCTGATTTACAAGGGCTAGGGAAGGTATATTTATACCTGAGAGGTACCTCAGAATGTTAGCATTGACGTGAATCGGACAGCGGAAGACGTCATGAATGAACCCTCAAGGTATAACGGTTCATGCATAATAGATGAGTCCTTGAAGAAATCAATAGTCCTGTGCTAGGGAAAATCCCGAAGCCTAAGGGTCTGTTCTTCAAGAACTCGTTGTGACGTTAGGGTGGACGGATGTCGGAGACCATGCCGGTATTTGGAGTGCACAGTTTAATGCCTAAATAAGGACTGGGTTTTTATGCCTATATAAGGGCAGGGCGAATTGTGCCTATATAAGGACATGATACAGGAAAACCTATGTACAGACACCCTAAGAGGAATACAACACCCACTCCACTTTCGTGTGTACGATAATAATAAAATGCTAAACATTTAATATGCTAAACATAAAATGGAGTACCGCATACTGCTAAAAATATTTCTTAAAAGCATTAAGAAGCATATAAAAAACCTATTAAAATGCAAAAGGTACTGTACATTTTAAGCATTGCTATTCATTTCGGGCATATATTTGGAAATAAAATGCAATTTGAATGAAATAAGCAGTAATATTTACATATGACAGAAAATGATCGATAAGTTGTTCAAAAATCAAAGTCATTTCATGTCATGAAAATTAATGAACTTTTTAGACAAATAAGATGACAAAGTGTCTGAGGAAGTACCGCGAAGTCCGTACTATAAGAATAGTTCTACTTCAAGCAGATTGAATTGCCATTTAGTTCGAAAAAACTGAAAAAGTTCAATCTGGGAAGAGTTCCAAGTTTTTGAAATATGAAGGCCAAATTTTACTGCGTCTCTGGTACATTGTGTGTTGAATCAGAGTCAGTGTACGGGTCTGGTGTAAACATGAGATCATCTATTTCTATAGACAAAATATCGTCCACTGAAGTTGGTGTCAGTTGGAACACCTCGTGTAGTAGATTAATTGCACAGAGATGTGAAGCATCGCTTTCAGCATAGGATGCCTCAGCAATGTTCGCGTCCGTTGTTACCTGTGTGCCTGTAGATCCATCTCGTACCTCAGCAGCAGCCGAAAGCGTCTGTGAGATCTCAATGAATGCCGTCATCAGAATTGGTAGCCTCTGGGGACAACACAGAGCATGGGTCGTTATCGGGTCCAGCAGAGTATCGATATCCGTTGGCGTTGCTGATGGAAATGTCAGACAGGTGTCTAACACGCATTCTTCACCGCATAGCAGGCATCGTAGGACAGGTAAGATGCAATCTTGCCAGATTGGTCTGAATGACAGGAACCACGTGGTATTAAGTTCCCGTAGACGATTCATGCCCAAAAGCTGTACTATTCGCTCACGGCACCTTCGTTCAAGGAGAGCTTTCTCCACTTCGCTCGGAGTGATGTCTGCGAATAGGCTGGCCATAGCGTAATAGCAGGAAGAGAAATAGAATTCCGGCAACAAGTGCTAGAATCAATGGTATGCCACCAAACACCGAATGTGCAAAGTTCGGGATTATTCCGAGTATTGCCTGGAAAGGTGCTAACAGACCAGAACAGATGCTCTTAAATACATGTACAATTCCGCTTGTATCAGACATGTTAAAGATACGTCCTATCATTTCCACGAAATGTATAGGGCAGTGTGTACGTATTAAAGTCTGTATCTCAGCCGAAGTCCTTGCTACTTGTAGATCATAGGTTTCTTTGGCCGAGGTCAAAGGCACTGTTTGTTGTAAGAGCATGGCTTTCATTCTGCTTAAAGTATCAAATCTTATAAAAGAGACGTTCAGCGAAGGCCACAAAGGCGACTCCCTGACTGTGTCTATTGGGGCACACAATACTTGCATACAGCAAGTGACCCTGGAGTTGACCGTTACTAGATATGGGATGCCTGGCAACATGCCGCAGCAACTCTGATCATTCGACATGAGGTAACTCCCATTAGAAAGTTGTCCAAACGTTGGATTAATCACAGCAGCTGGTGTACCCTGCTGATGGCAAGACAAATTTGCCACAGAACCATTGCAAGCCCCGTGTAAAGAGATGTCCTGACATATAAGTGAACCGCTCAGTGCACTTTTACAGTGTGTACCACTCAAAAACACTTCACGATCCCCACTCCAACATCTATATGTATACGGTAAATCCCAAGATGTCTTAATGTATTCCTTACCCAACCTTACATATTTACCTGCTTGCATTTGTTTGAGGCAATACTGAAACTGAAAAGTAGTCACAGGTAGTGTGATTTTGCCATGAATGAGCCATTCTGTAGCTGGTTTTTCTGCCACTGTGAATGGTAACTTTTCCAGTTTTTCAATGCTCAGCACTGTATACTTTGCTCCTCTTTGTGCCAGTTCGATCTGTTTATCAGTTAGATTGTATCCTGCAAACAGAGCTGACATGTTGATAAAACGCCAAGGCACATAGCCCGCACGCAAAGATTGCAGCGTCCAGCTTAATAACACAATAGAACGTAATTGAGATTGGCCTTGCTGTAACATCGCCAAATCTTGTTCTAGTATGTCGATAGCAGAGGATACAATGTTGTCCAATGAATATATTCTGGAGGACAAAGTTGTTAACCCATTGTCGACCACAGTGAGTGTTTTTTCTAAATTAATACGATCAAGTTCACGTATTCGTTCTGCGGCATCCATCTGTGACACTTTCCATGCTTCATTATAGGCAGCATAAATGCCGGCATATATGAAACGTTTTTGACGCGGTTTTCTTGGTCCAAGCAAGAATTCCCTAAGTCTGCGTCCTCTTTAAGTAAGGATAAGTGTTGTTTCACATTCTGTAGTGTAGATTTCTGCAGCCAATCGAGGCATCATTTTCCTACACTGTATGTTGTTACTACCCCCGGATGCTGTCTTTGGACGTATCTTGGGTCTGGCCTATGAATAGTAAATCCCTGAGTTTTAGTCAAGAATCTTTCCTGACAGTTGTCCGTGTCTGTGGGCCAGATCAACCATTTTCTCCAATCAGTATTAGATCTGTTGAGTTGTAGTATGTGGTCAACTGTAACCGCTGCCTGTGTATTGTTATCACTTGCAGGTGTTGGTACAGAAGGTGTTTTCATCTCTTTGATCTTGGCTAGTCCAAGACAAGATGTTTGTTGGATAGTTTCATTCAAAAACATCATTTGTTCAGGGATGATACAGGCTCTAAATAAAGCTTCTATTCCCTGCACTTGCCAATCTTTAGTACCCCAGACAGTTTTTGTGTCTATTGTGTCTTGCCATAAGTCGAAACCCTGTCTAGACAGTTGGGCAATAAACGTTGCAGAGTAAATCTGTTTTGTATTTGTTAACATAATTTTCAGTCCTGTTTTGTTTACATTTTTATAGTAAAACGTTTCTGGATCAGATGTATTGTAACCTGAAAAATATGGAAACTTGTTAGCAAATGTTTTTGAACTACCTTTTGGTGGTGTAGGACAATGCTCCCATTGGTTAAACAAACACATTTCTAGGGTTTGCAGATTTATGCAAATAATGATGACCATAGTGGTTATAGCAATACAGCTGTTCATAGTCTGATGAACCCTCTAAATATTCATTTTTAGAAAATGCAGCAGATTTTTCTAGGTCAAACATTATGTCGTTAACAGTCTCAAAGTCCCAATCATCAGAAAAGGTACTGGATGAAATGAGATCACTTAGTGAAATTTTAAACAAATGTGGAATGTTCAATTGTTCCGTCGGGCCAAAAATATCAAAATCTGTTTTGTCCCACACTATACCATCCTGTATAGGAACGGCTGTGATGTTCACTGTTGACAAGTCTCTTGCTTCACGATGGGAAGCTTTATGAGGTTTCAAAAGTACGTTCACATCTTTTCCTTCAGTGTTCACATGGATGTATCTGCCATTTAGAAGCACGCTCATAGTCATAACCAAAGCTAGCCAAAGCAGGAAAACAAATATTCCAGAAATAATCCAGAGTTCAATCCATGGGGAAACCAAATAAGTCTTTTTCATAAAGTGAAGAAAGTCTTGTACTTGCTGCTTGAGTTTGAATGATGCTGGCGTCGTTTCAGGTTCACTCGGATCTTCTGAGAACGTATCAAAGTTAATGAAATAGCCAGAAGCAGTTCTGTCAATTGTTGAAATTGCATCAGGATTTGTAGAAATCGCTGGAACCAGTTGATCACTTGCTACATTGGTGTAGACAGGTGTATTTGGACAAACTGTTACTTGATTTTCAAGAGGGATGAGTTCCATTGCATTGTTGCTCAGTCCTTCATCTGTTACTGCTGAATTCTCGATGGTTATCAGTCTTTCAGTCTGAACCTCTTGGATAGTAGCGAGAGGAGTGCGTCTGCTACTAGGTCGGAGTCCACGAGGCCTACTATTTAGTATTGGCCACAAACTGTGGTTTGATGAGGTCGATGGACACAAATCTTCTCTCCTTTTTTCCAGCAAGGGGCGGCAGAAGTACTGTTCTAGTTCCTTGAACTGCTAGGACAGGTACTGGTTGTCTGTAAGAAGGTCCAAATTCCTTCTTGTCCGCAATCTTTTCTCTGACTAGATCCCCAACTTTTGGAATCCAGACAGGCCTTGCTGGGACCGCCGGTTTTTCCCCAGTGGTGGTTGGCTTTAGGAATACGTTGCTTTGTTTCGATCTTAGTTAATTGAGTTCCTGTAAAACAGCCAAACGATCTTTGATATCAAACGGTTTATTTTCCACCACTGTGCCTACGTGATCAAGGTCTGGTACCCTCATTCTTGTCCCAAATAGGACCTCATATGGAGTGACCCCCCCTAGAGAACTTCTTGGCAGGTTATTTAATGAGCGTTGGACCCCATAAAGATGTTTGACCCACCCATCACCCGAACCTAATACCCTAGCTGTTATAGACTGCTTTATGTCCTGGTTTTTCCTTTCCACAACCAAATTTCCCTCAGGATGGAATGGAGAGGAGTACCGCAATGCAACGCCCAGACTGGCCATGGCTTCTTTGTAAGCCGAGAGCTAAACGCAGGGCCCTGGTCAGAATGTAGCGTGCCTATTGCGTATGTGCCGATAAAGACTCGCAAATCTTTTATAACAGTTCGAGCGTCAGCCGAGCGCAGAGGCCATATCCATAGGAACCTAGAGCATGAATCCACTGCAACCATGATATATTTATAGTTACCGTCCCTTTGCAAGGGACCACAGTGGTCCAGGTAAACACAAGCTAATGGTTTGTCTGAAATTAACAGGTGTGTCTGCACAGGGCGTTTCACTGTGGAGACTTTCATCTGTTGGCATATATCACATTCTAAAACATAGTTCTTTGTTTGTTTTTGAATGCCAGGCCACCAATATCTTTGCTTGAGTAAAGATACTGTTGCAGAAACACCTGCATGGGCAGAAGCTATCCCTTCGTGTGCTGCTAGGATTAGTCCTAATCTACGTTCCTTGTTTGGAATTACCCTATCCCCCACTCCAGGGATTCAAGCAAAAGGAACGCTGTTCGCATCAATTACATAAGAGTACTTGAGTGGAAACTTTTTTGGTAACGCTGCACCATTGCCTTTGCTTGTAGCATTGACAACCAACATTATCTCACTGTCTATTTTTGTTTTTGGACGAGTGATCGCAGCTACGGAAGTCGTCTGAACATCCCCCTTTGTGGCTTCGTCAGCCAATGAATTCCCTACAACGTGAACGCCATCACGTTGATGACTCAGTGTGTGGATCACGTGAGCCTTTGGTAGTTCGTTTTTCAACTGAACTACTTGTTCCCAAAGCGTTTTGTGCTTTATTGTGCCACCTTTCGCATCTTTGAAACCATTTTCAAGCCAGTTTTGTATATATTCATTATACGACTGAACAGAGTAAAAGGAATCGCACACTATTAGTGTGGGGAATTCGCGATCTGTACTTTCAAGTGCCAGTTTGAATGCTTGTAGTTCAGCTCGCTGAGCTGTACAATCTCCTAGAGATTGAGTTTTTTGACCATAAGTCTGAAGATGCCATCTCGCATGCAACCTTTAACGATTGCACACGCTGCACTGTAAGCTTGCTTACTCCCTGTTGCGTGCTGTGTGGATCCGTCAGTGTAAATTATGAATTCGTACTGATCGAGAGGCAGAATTTCAGTTGGCAGAGGACACTCTTGTTCATATTGCAGGAACGCTTGTGTTTTTAAATTGTTGCAGCAAGAGAATTAACCCATTGTATCCATCTTGGATGTAATGCTTTAGCATTTGGAATGCTCGCTTTTGTTACCGCCTCTAAAGCTGGTACCGGGGTTACGACAATAATGCGTTTCCCTTGGGCTAAGGCTCTTTCTTTTGCTACAGCGGTTTGAACTGCTGTCAGAATTTTTTCAGTTGAAGTGAAGCGCATTTCCGCTTGTGTATACAAATGAGATTTGTATGCAATTGGTACTTTTTCACCCTCATTAAATGTTAAGTAGGTGAATCCGCATTGACCCTAAATTATTCGGATCACCAGGTTGCATTGACTTAAGTGATTGGTTGCTAACATGTTAGCCTGGAGTGAATGCAAGATTTCTGTGTGTTCATGTGTCCAATTTTTGATTGAATAATCAGGTTTGATTAATGCGTAGAGAGGTTTAACCCTTTCTGCGTAATTTAGAATGTATGTTCTTCCAAAATTTAGGAAACCCAGGATGGATTGTAAGTTTTTAGCGTTTTTGGAGGTTGAAGCAGCGCGCATTTCTCTAGAAAGTTAGCTGCCAAGCTCTTGCCTTCACTTGAAAGCTCATATCCTAGAAATAGGACATTGAGATGGGCAATTCTGGACTTTTTAAAGTTGAATTTATAGCCCTCAGAGGCGAAGCCCAATATAATGGTACTCACCCTGTTCAAGTGTTTGTCTAGGTCATCGTCTGTCAGATAGATGTCATCGACATATGACAATGCCTCATTGTCATAAATTTGTAGTAACTCCATTACTCTCGCTGAGAATAACCCCGGGCTGCTCTTGAACCCTTGTGGGAGTCGACAAAATTGATGCTGGGTCCCCATTATGGAGAAAGCTGTTAAGTACCTGCTTTCAGGTGCTATGTTTTGATAAAAGAAACCATTTGAGATGTCTAATGTGGTTTTGTATTTTTTACGCACAATGTTATTCATTAATGCTGTGCTATGTGCATTTTGCACTGCAAAGTTTTTGAACAAGTGTTTAGGTGTCTGTAATCCAAAACTAGATGATATGTATTGTCTGGTTTGGAGACAGGAAACAAAGGATTGTTCATTGAAGAGGTGCATGTTTCAATCACCCCTTGGTATTCAAGTTGATCTAAGATCTCCCTGACCTGTTTTTTAGCTTCTTGCTTTATTGGGTACTGCCTTTGTGCAGTTGGTTCATGTTTCAGATGTATTTTATGGTGAGGTGAGTCCTCGTCCCATCCTACATGATTTTTATATAATGCTGGGGCCTGGACTACTACCCATTTCCTGGCATATGTATATTTTAGGTGAATTGGAATATGGTTGGAGAAGGCAGGCATAATAATGTCCTCGCCATGTGGGCACTCCCTGACAAATTGTGGTGGCCAGTCTTTTTCTGCTAGAAGTATGTCATAGCCCCTTGAAAGTTTTTCCCAAAAAGTGCTTTCACCTGTCTAGGTATGTCTCCCTCCATCCGGAGTGTTATTTCATATAACTTTTGTGGAGTACTAACCCTGGTGTCTACAGTCTCAACTTTTATGTACTCATTCAAGTCCACTATCTCCAGAAGTTCCTTCAGGTTCTGGCGAGCTATTGTGACTTCTGCTGCACTGTCCAGCATTGTCTGAGCCCATTCTCCGTTCTTGAGTTGTGTTCTCAGTATTCTCGGCATGTCTGATCTTCAGACCTGCTACTTTCTTTTTGGAGAATTGAGGTTTTGTTTTATTCTTTGTAGCGTGTTTTTCTTCCTTGGATTTCACGCGTTCTTCTCTATGTTCTGACCGTCCTCTTCTTTCCGAAGTCTGTGACGAGATCTGAAAGGTACGAGAGGAACGTGTATCAGTATCTTGATACCTGTCAGGTTTTCTCAAATTATCCCTATTCCTGAGGTTATACCTCCTTTCAGAGGGCTCCTTTTGAGGAGACCTACCTCGGGATTGAGAACGTTTCTCGTTTGAATTTTGTTTATTAGTCTCCCACTTCTTTTTAGAAGATGTAGGAGTTTGTTTAATAGAGTCCTTCTCAGGACTTTCAGATAGTTTTGGCTTCACTGGTCTTCCACCCAAACTATCTCTGCCTAATTCTGCATAAGATTGTTCTATTATTCTGGGTAGCTCAGTTTGATGTTCTGTAACATCGAATTCCCTTAATCGTTGGCGGATCGCCACTGCTGCTGCCTCTCCTTAATATTAGATAATATTATTGTTGAGACCTGGTCGAAATTCTTCAGTAATTTCATACCTAAATTCAGAGCAGGCTCTGCCCCGTATTCATTTTGAATTTGTTTCAGGACATCTGGTATTACCGCAATTGATGGAATACCATGTGTTTTAGTATAGATGGCAGCAAAGACTGAGCCCCAAGTGGTGCAGTCTTCCAGTTGTGGTGTGATCCCCATTGGTAAACTGATTGTTAGGATTCTGTGTTTCTCATACGGGCTAGTATTTGGAAATACTGCTTCGATTTGAGTAATTTTTTGAGCTATCCAGAATGGAATTTGCTCACGTTTTGTGGGCATTTTACCCATGACTGCGTATAGAGTCTGTGGTGTAATTTTTAGTGTAGTCCCCGGTTGAGGGGTCTGATTTGGAATGTTTAATGGTGGTTGGACTGTGAAAGTCCGCATGACATATTGGACTAGTTGTCTGTATATTTTTTATTAACTCTGCTATTTGAGTAAGTAACTCCTCATCTGACATTATAGCCAGTTCAGGATGAGGTGTGTAGCCGGCTAGAATCGGCCATGTTGCTCCTGGTCTACCTAGTGGACCGAGCCTGGTAATGTTTTTGTGATGTTTTAGGGCGCCTTTAAACCAGAGCTGATGCTCCTGGTATGTTAGTGGAATTTCAATATCCTCGAAAGGAATATATTCTTCTGGTGGATCATCTTCTTTGTAGAAGTGAAACAGTTTTGTAACTGGATTGGATTCAGGAAATATTACCCATGAATAGAATACCTCTGTCTGAAAGGATTTGTGTGCCTCTATCACGAAAACTGCTCTACCGCCTCTTGGTGGTAGGCCGTGTTTTATGAGTTTTAGAGTGATGGCTCTTCTTAAGTTTTGAGGGATGTCTATAACACCCTCCTCGGTTCCATCTAAACCGGTAATGTTAAAAGCTCCTAAAGCTGGTTGACCCGTAACTTCATCGTTGTCGGAGTCAGGCATTTTGTTTTTTGAAAAATGTAGAACAAGTTTCAAGGAAACAAAGATAAGGTGCACAATATTTTGGAACACTGTATCCTTCAACGTTGAGCAAACCAAACAGCTAATATATAGGGTGCTTCCCTATGTAGCCGTGGCGGATACTTAACCCTGCCCACTCCAGACGTCTTTTGGAGTATATGGGTAGGGGTCTCTGAGAGAAAAGGCACGGCTGAGTTACTCAGTATCTAACGTTAAATTACTGCCTTACCAAACCGTTGGGCGCCATGTAGTGTAGCTCCTATTTCCCTAATAGGCTCTGCGCATTGGAATAATATACCCTATAGGCTTGACATAGGACTGAGGTCGGTATGTCCCTATCGAGTATATTAAACTTAATTACTTGTGCCAGCTAGCTCAGAGGCCACTAGAAACTCCTTGACTAACAAGAAGGGAGTAGTTTCTGGCAGCCGCAAAACATGACAACTTTGTTTCCCTTTAGAATCAGAACGTGTCCCAGAGTCGTGGAAACAATAGATAACCATTTCACTCAGCTCAATCGTGCATGCTTAGTTTTCCTCAAAGTTACACAGAAAGAATAGACGGGCGTTTCAATAAAAGATTTATTGAACAGTCTTGTTTCTCGTGTAAGTAATATGTGCTGTTACGATCACAAGCGAGTATGCAAGATAAATAATTTACAGCGTAAGCAGTAGAAATAAATAATACTGCGCTAGCATGATCTTTAGTAGATATTCATTTACATAAATAACATAGACTAAAAATGCGAGTACTCATACGATGCGTTACTAAGCTAGTTCTACCCCAATGTACCTAACCTAACCTAGGTGTAGGGAGAGGTATGAAGTAGGTGGAGTATTCCTTACTACGGTATACTAAGAGTGTGTTAGGCCTAGTATGCCTAGTATGCCAAGAGTCCCTCTAGGTTTCTAGTCAGCTCCATACCTTAAGAATGAGAGAGGTGGGAATCTCTTGCCAGACTCGAACTCCAACACCCCGCGAGGAAAGTCAGATCACTGGAAGCTGGACTCTCTGCGTGCAGGGATGACAGCGTCTTCTCAGTGCGTCAGGCCGGGAAACGGGCTCCTCTGAAGTCGAGGTCTCCTCTGATTTACAAGGGCTAGGGAAGGTATATTTATACCTGAGAGGTACCTCAGAATGTTAGCATTGACGTGAATCGGACAGCGGAAGACGTCATGAATGAACCCTCAAGGTATAACGGTTCATGCATAATAGATGAGTCCTTGAAGAAATCAATAGTCCTGTGCTAGGGAAACTCCCGAAGCCTAAGGGTCTGTTCTTCAAGAACTCGTTGTGACGTTAGGGTGGACGGATGTCGGAGACCATGCCTGTATTTGGAGTGCACGGTTTAATGCCTAAATAAGGACTGGGTTTTTATGCCTATATAAGGGCAGGGCGAATTGTGCCTATATAAGGACATGATACAGGAAAACCTATGTACGGACACCCTAAGAGGAATACAACAGGGCCACACAGCCCCCCTTCTATAAAAGAAAAAGAAAAAAAAAGCTGGCATCGCGCTGGAGGCCCCGCCCCCTTCCACCAACACTATGCAAACGCGCCCTGTGGCGCGTTTTAAGCTTAGGAATTAATTCCCCTACAATCCTGAGGGTCCCTGGGGGCTAACTAGCCCACTAGGTACCTCCAGTTAGCGCTACAGGTTTGCGTTGCAGAGAGGTGGTCTAAGGCCACGCCCCTTTTTACACCTTTCTGCAACGCAGCTCTGTGGCGCTTACTGGAGGTACCTGGTGGGCTAGTTGGACCCCAGTGACCCTCAGGATTCAAGGGGACTTAATCCCCCAACTTAAAACGCGCCACGGGGCGCGTTTGCACAGTGGTGAGGGGGCGGGGCCTGAGGTGACATGTGTGCAAACACGCCCTGGGGCGCGTTTAAGTTGGGGAATTAATTCCTCTTCAATCCTGAGGGTCCCTGGGGGCCAACTAGCCCACCAGGTACCTTCAGTAAGCGCCACAGAGCTGCGTTGCAGAGAGGTGTAAAAAGGGGTGTGGCCTCTGAACACCTCTCTGCAGCGCAGCTCCCTGGCGCATACTGGTGGTACCTGGTGGGCTAGTTGGCCCCCAGGGACCTTCAGGATTGAAGAGGAATTAATTCCCCGAATTAAAACGCACCACAGGGCGTGTTTGCACACATGTCACCTCAGGCCCGCCCCATTCCTTCACTACTGTGCAAACGTGCCTCCTGGTGAGTTGTAAGTTGGGGAATTAATTCCCCTTGAATACTGAGGGTCCCTGGGGGCCAACTAGCCCACCAGGTACCTTCAGTATGCGCCAGGGAGCTGCGTTGCAGAGAGGTGTTCAGAGGCCACGCCCCTTTTTACACCTCTCTGCAATGCAGCTCTGTGGCGCTTACTGGAGGTACCTGGTGAGCTAGTTGGACCCCAGGGACCCTCAGGATTCAAGGGGACTTTATCCCCCAACTCAAAACGTGCCACGGGGTGCGTTTGCACAGTGGTGAAGGGAGGGGGCGGGGCCTGAGGTGACATGTGTGCAAACACGCCCTGTGGCGCGTTTGAAGTTGGGGAATTAATTCCTCTTCAATCCTGAGGGTCCCTGGGGGCCAACTAGCCCACCACTTACCTCCAGTAAGCCCCACTGCGCTGCGTTGCAGAGAGGTGGCCCAGGCCATGCCCCTTTTTACACCACTCTGCAACGCAGATCTGTGGCGCTTACTGGAGGTTCCTGGTGAGCTAGTTGGACCCCAGGGACCCTCAGGATTCAAGGGGACTTTATCCCCCAACTCAAAACGTGCCACGGGGTGCATTTGCACAGTGGTGAAGGGAGGGGGCGGGGCCTGAGGTGACATGTGTGCAAACACGCCCTGTGGCGCGTTTGAAGTTGGGGAATTAATTCCTCTTCAATCCTGAGGGTCCCTGGGGGCCAACTAGCCCACCACTTACCTCCAGTAAGCGCCACTGCACTGCGTTGCAGAGAGGTGGCCCAGGCCATGCCCCTTTTTACACCACTCTGCAACGCAGATCTGTGGCGCTTACTGGAGGTAAGTGGTGGGCTAGTTGGCCCCCAGGGACCCTCAGGACTCAAGGGGACTTAATCCCCCAATTTACAACGCACCAGGGGGTGCGTTTGCGCAGTGGTGCAGGGAGGGGGCGTGGCCTGATGTCACAAGTGTGCAAATGCGCCCTGTGGCGCGTTTTAAGTTGGGAAATTAAGTCCCCTTGAATCCTGAGGGTCCCTGGGTCCAACTAACCCACCAGGTACGTCCAGTAAGTGCCACAGAGTTGCATTGCAGAGAGGTGTAAAATGGGGCATGGCCTTGGACCACCTCTCTGCAACGCAGCTCTGTGGTGCTTAGTGGAGGTACATGGTGGGCTAGTTGGAGCCAGGGACTCTCAGGATTCAAGGGGACTTAATCCCCCAACTTAAAACGTGCCACATGGCGCCTTTGCACAGTGGTAAAGGGAGGAGGTGGGGCCTGAGGTGACATGTGTGCAAACACGCCCTGTGGCGCGTTTAAAGTTGGGGAATTAAGTCCCCTTTAATCCTGAGGGCCCCTGGGGTCCAACTAGGCTACCAGGTACCTCCAGTAAGCGCCACAGAGAGGTGTAAAAAGGGGTGTGGCCTCTGAACACCTCTCTGCAACGCAGCTCCCTGGCGCATACTGGAGGTACCTGGTGGGCTAGTTGGCCCCCAGGGACCTTCAGGATTGAAGAGGAATTAATTCCCCGAATTAAAACGCGCCACAGGGCGTGTTTGCACACATGTCACCTCAGGCCCCGCCCCATTCCTTCACTACTGTGCAAACGCGCCTCTGGCGAGTTGTAAGTTGGGGAATTAATTCCCCTTGAATACTGAGGGTCCCTGGGGGCCAACTAGCCCACCAGGTACCTTCAGTATGTGCCAGGGAGCTGCGTTGCAGAGAGGTGTTCAGAGGCCACGCCCCTTTTTACACCTCTCTGCTACGCAGCTCTGTGGCGCTTACTGGAGGTACCTGGTGAGCTAGTTGGACCCCAGGGACCCTCAGGATTCAAGGGGACTTAATCCCCCAACTTAAAACGTGCCACAGGGCGCTTTGCACAGTGGTAAAGGGAGGAGGCGGGGTCTTAGGTGACATGTGTGCAAACACGCCCTGTGGCGCATTTAAAGTTGGGGAATTAAGTCCCCTTTAATCCTGAGGGCCCCTGGGGGCCAACTAGGCCACCAGGTACCTCCAGTAAGCTCCAGAGGCCTGCGTTGCAGAGAGGTGGTCCAGGTCATGCCCCTTTTTACACCTCTCTGCAACGCAGCTCTGTGGCGCTTGCTGGAGTTACCTGGTGGGCTAGTTGGACCCCAGGGACCCTCAGGATTCAAGGGGACTTAATCCCCCAACTTAAAATGTGCCATGGGCGTGTTTGCACAGTGGTGAAGGGAGGGGCGGGGCCTGAGGTGATGTGTGCAAACACGCCCTGTGGCGCGTTTTCAGTTGGGGAATTAATTCCCCTTCAATCCTGAGGGCCCCTGGGGGCCAACCTAGCCCACCAGGTGCTTCCAGTAAGCGCCACAGAGCTGCGTTGCAGAGAGGTGGTCCAGGCCATGCCCCTTTTACACCTCTCTGCAACGCAGCTCTGTGGCGCTTACTGGAGGTACCTGGTTGGCTAGTTGGACCCCAGGGACCGGCAGGATTCAAGAGGTGTTAATCTCCCAACTTAAAACGGCCACTGGGCGTGTTTGCACACATGTCACCTCAGGCCCCCCCCCTCCCTTCACCACTGTGCAAACGCACCCCGTAGCGCGTTTTAAGAGGTAGTTTTAATCCCCCTGCCCTATTATGTACTAGGGACTTACAGAGGAGGTCATGCTAATCACAGGGGTACCCCAACGCATAGTGTTCCCTAGTGTATGTAGGTGTTTTCACTGTATTCTACGTGTCTTTTAGCATAGCACTTCCTCTAGGCCTGGTTAGTCAGAGTCAGTTACCACCAGTACCCGTCTGAAAAAGTTGTGGGCACAGGATGATTTTGGAACAAGGCCTCTTTCTGCTCCTCTGTTGGTTCTTTCTGCACATGTCTTGGTTCTTCCTGCACTTTTCTTCGTCTTTGTGGACCTTTGTTGCTTCTTTCTGCATTTATTTTGCTTCTTTCTGTGCGTTTTTTCTTCTTTCTTCACATGTCCTACCTCTGTAGGCATAGTTAGAAACTAGCATTTGAAAAACCTTTGAAATTCACTGAACAAACCATAGGTTTCAGGCACGTTATAGTTAGAAATTAGCATTTAAAAAACCTTTGAAATTCACTGAAAAAACCATAGGTTTCAGGCACGTTATAGTTAGAAATTAGCATTTAAAAAACCTTAGAAATTCACTGAAAAAACCATAGGTTTTAGGGAAAGTTACAGTTAGTTGGACATTACACTCGTACAAAATCTGTGAAATTCCCCCGTTATAGTTAGTTCAGCTAACTATAACTCGCGCCCCTGCAATGCACTGCTGATGACATCACATATTACATCACTCATGACATGGGCAGTGACATCACTGATGACATCACTGATGACATCTCAAATGACATCACTGATGACATCACTGATGACATCATCCATGTGATAATTTGATGCATCTTCTCACACTCTAATATAACTTTTCATACACCCACTCTAAATTACAGACTGCCATTCTCAAAACCATAGACACTCCAATACCAATAACTACATACCCACTCACTGATTCTTAGGCCTACACACACACATCCACTCACTCACCTGTACAGTCACTCATACTTATGGTCACTCAGTAAAGGACTATCATATGCACTCATACACTTATATAGAAACTTACACACTGCCACTCATCCATAGAGGTACTCACACACCTAGTCAATCATGCAAATAATTAATCACACAGCCATTTACTCACCAATACAGTTATACACACACCAGCTCACTTACTCATACAAATACTACCACATTCTTACACTCTTATACAATCAATGATACAAGCACACACTCATCCATACAACCACTCTCACAATCACACACTCTCACTTATAGCCATTTGTATACTCCAACACACATATATACTGCCTTTCACATATGTAGTTACTCACACATGTACCACTGAGATATACATTCACTCACTAACACACCCACACACACACTCACCCACCCATACAGTCCATCACAGATGCACTTTTGAAACCATGCACCCAGTGACTCACCCACTCACACATCTATGCACAGAGTCACACACACCCCACCCACACAAACACTCAGGCACCCATAAAGGTACTCAGACAACCAATCAATTACCCATATAGACACTCATGTAGCTATTCACAAACCCATGCAGCCGCTTACACACCAACAGACAGACAGATACAGACATTCACACAGTTTAGTCACTAACCCATGCAATCAGTAAGATACGTTTAATCACTCACTTATAGAATCAGTCACGCACCTCCTAAATCATCCATTCAGACACTTATACACCTACTCATTCTTCAATATGCCTTTCCCTATATATATTAAACATATTTAAACTTTACAGAAACACACAGTCACTGGATGATGTCATCAGTGATGTCAGTGATGTCAATTGAGATGTCATCAGTGATGTCATTTGAGATGTCATCAGTGATGTCACTGACCATGTCATGAGTGATGTAATATGTGACGTCATCAGCAGTGCATTGCGGGGGCGCGAGTTATAGTTAGCTGAACTAACTATAACGGGGGAATTTCATGGGTTTTGTACGAGTGTAATGTCCAACTAACTATAACTTTCCCTAAAACCTATGGTTTTTTCAGTGAATATATATATATGTATATATATATGTATATATATATGTATGTGTATATATATATGTATATATATGTTTGTGTGTATATATGTATGTATATATATATATGTATATGTATGTATATATGTATGTATATATGTATATATATATATATATGTATATATCTATATATGTATGTATGTATATATGAATATGTATGTATGTATATGTATGTATGTATATATATATGTATATGTATGTATAAATATATATGTATAGATCAAGGGCAAGTGTTGCCCAAAACGCGTCGTTCTGAGGAGCAAATAAAAAGATCTTTATGCCAATAATTTCCAGTGGTTCGTGGATTCTGTGCTCGCCCGTCTGGGATGTGGAGGTGCGGAGAAACTAAGTCTGTTCGTTGATATATATGTATGTATGTATATATATATATATATATGTATGTATTTATATATATATATATGTATATATATATATATATATATGTATATATATATATATGTATGTATATATATGTATATATATATATGTATATGTATGTATATATATATGTATATATATATGTATATATATATGTATATATATATATATGTATATATATATGTATATATATATGTATATGTATATATATATATATATATATATGTATATGTATATATATATATATATATATATGTATATATATATATATGTATGTATATATATATGTATGTATATATATATATGTATGTATATATATATATGTATGTATATATATATATGTATATATATATGTATGTATATTATCTACTGGCGGTCGCCAGTAGATAGTTATAGTTAGGACCTATTTTCCATAGGAAATCCGCGACATTCTATTTGAAATAACTCTCTTGCCGGTTGACGTATCTTCGCGAAATTTTCAAACTTTGTGGGGCGCTCCGGTCCGCTCCTACCCTGAAAGTCTCGGGGTGATTCGTTAAGCGGTGGCCGAGAAAAAGGGAGGTCCCAAAACGCGTTTTCCCCATTCATTTTTCCATAGGAAACTTTAGACACGGCTACAGCCCGAACTGCTGAACGGAATTACACCAAATTTGGCAAAGAGGTAGTTCTTGGTTCAGAAAGAACCCTTTTTGTTAAATGGTGTAAATCCGTTCAGTAGTTGCTGAGAAAATCAAAAGTAAAAGTACATATATATCTATGGGCACGGAGGATCCGCGCACCCTCCCGATCACGAGCTGTCTGCTAATTGGCTGTCAACACTCCAAACCAGGAAGTGTTGGCAGCCATCTTGTTCCTCGGTAGAACCGAGGAACAAGAAAGCAGTAAAAAAAGTGCGCAAAACGCACAAAGGGGGCAGGGTAGAAACACCCTGACCCCTAGGTCTGCTCAGGGGGTCCCACAAGGACCCCTGGGCAAAAGCATTTTTTTTTTAAATTGGCAGGATGCGCTCAGGGTGCGCGGATCCTGCCGATAAAAAATCAAAGCGCGGTCTCCCGCGCTTCGATGTTAATTTGCCCCCGGGTGGGCCAAGTCCCGGGGGCATGCTGGGGGGGGTTTATTTTATGTATGGGGGGCCTCTAAGGGCCCCCCAAGGCCCGCCACCCCCCGGGGCTTTATTTGAAAAAGTAGCGGGAGGGCTCTGAGCCCTCCTGCAGCCCCGGGGACCACCACCTCCCGGGGCTTCTTTATTTTTTAAATTAACATGTGTGGGGGCTCCAGCCCCCACACGCCCCGGGGACCACCACCTCCCGGGGCACTAACAGAATTGAAAATGGGGGTCCGTTAAGGACCCCGAGCCCCGGGGACCACCACCTCCCCGGAACTGTGCATTTGGATGGGAGGGGGCCGCGCGGCCCCCTCCTGGAGCCTGTGGTGGCCCTGGGGACCGCCACCCCCCAGGGCCGGCTCCTGCAGTGTCCCGGGGTGCCTACCCCCGGGACACTGCTGTTTGCAATGACAGGACGGGAGCCTCGCGGCTCCCGTCCTGTCATTGCAAACTGCTTTGGATATTGGAAGAGAGAGCAGGGAAACCTGCTCTCGCTTCCAATATCCAAAGACAATTGCTTTTCCACACGGGGAGCAGCATGTTAGCTGCTCCCCATGTGGAAAGCAATGCCGGCTCCCGTAGGACACGGGGAGCCGGCGGGACTGTGGGGGTTTGGGGACCCCCCACAGTCCCCAACCAGAGGCCAGGCCCCGGGGGATGGGGTCCCCGGGGCAAGTAGTGGCCCGGGAGGGGGGCCACGCGGCCCCACTCCCCAGAAATAATTAAAAAAAAAATTTTTTTAAAAGGCCTGCCCCGGGGGATGGGGTCCCCGGGGCAAAAGGAGGCCTGAGGAGGGGGACCACGCAGCCCCCCTCCTTAAAAATTAATGTAAAAGTGTGGCCATGCCCCGGGGGATGGGGTCCCCGGGGTAGGATTTGGCCACGCGGCCCCCTTCCCGTTTAATTTAAAAAATTAAAAAAAAAGGGGATAAGGCCCTGGGGGATGGGGTCCCCAGGGCCCAAAAATAGGAAAAAGGAAGGGGGGCCACACAGCCCCCCTTCAGGGGAAAAAAAAAAAAAAAAAAAAAAAAAACGATCGGGCCGCAGGCCCCGCCCCCTTCCTTCACCACTCTGCAAACGCGCCCCCTGGCGCGTTTGCAGATGGGGAAGTAATTCCCCTTCAATACTGGGGGTCCCTGGGGGCCAACTAGCCCACCAGGAACCTCCAGTATGCGCCAGGGGGCTGCGTTGCAGAGAAGTGTACAGAGGACACGCCCCTTTTTACACCTCTCTGCAACGCAGCTCTGTGGCGCTTTTTGGATATACCTGTTGGGCTAGTTGGCCCCCAGGGACCCTCAGGATTCAAGGGGAGTTAATCCCCCGACTTAAAACACACCACGGGGCGCGTTTGCACAGTGGTGAAGGGAGGGGGCGGGGCTTCAGGTGACATGTGTGCAAACAGGCCCCGTGGCGTGTTTTAAGATGGGGGATTAAGTCCCCTTGAATCCTGAGGGTCCCTGGAGTCCAACTAGCCCACCATGTACTTCCAAAAGCGCCACAGAGCTGCCTTGCAGAGAGGTGTAAAAGGGGTGTGGCCTCTGTACACGTCTCTGCAACGCAGCCCCCTGGCGCATACTGGAGGTTCCTGGTGGGCTAGTTGGCCCCAGGGACCCTCATGATTAAAGGGGACTTAATCCCCCAACTTAAAACGCGCCACGGGGCGCATTTGCACAGATGTCACCTCAGGCCCCGCCCCTCCCTTCACCATTGTGCAAATATTCCTCTAAAATCAGCCGAAATACGAATTCTGATTTACTCACCTGTTATCAGGAGAGACCTCAGTGCTGCATCTTTCAGCCCAGTACTGATCCTGAAAAGTAATTTTAACCGTACTTACCAGTAACTTGAATTTCCTTCCATAGGATATCATTGCCTGCTTTTTGCTGAAAAAGTTTCTAAGTGTCGATTTTTGAAACATACAAATATTCCTCTAAAATCAGCCGAAATACGAATTCCGATTTACTCACCTGTTATCAGGAGAGAACCCAGTGCTGCATCTTTTAGCCCAGCACTGACCCTAAAAAGTAATTTTAACCGTACTTACCAGTAACTTGTATTTCCTTCCATAGGAATCCATTGTCTGGTTTTCAGCAGAAAAGTTTCAAAGTGTCGATTTTCACAAACTACAAATATTCCTTAAAAATCGCCTGTATGACTTAAACGCATTCTTTCAACTGTTTACAGGAGATGCACCAGTGCTGGATCCAGGATCCACCACTGAGTGAGAAAAAGTCACGATAACACTACTTACCTGCTAAGTGAATTTCCTCCCATAGGATAACATTGGTGATTCTATGTGAAAAAGTTTCTGTCAACTTTTAAAATACAATAATATTCCTTAAAAATCACTACTGTAACCAAAACGCTTTTACTCAACTGTTTACAGGAGATGTCCCAGGACTGAATCTAGGATTCAGTCCTGTGGTTAGAAAAGTAATCCATAAAGTAACTAATTGCATTTAGCTAGAAATTCACATTGAGCTCAATGTTGCATTGTGTTTGAAATTGTGTTGCCCATTGCAACAACTGTAACTACTGTACTTAAAAGTCTATTGCCTATTTGCAAAGTATTTAAAGTAAATTAATTCATTCTGAGAAAGTATATTTTGTAATGTAATGTATAATGTAATTACAATGTAATTTAAAAAATAAAATATCTAAAAATAAATGGTTTAAAAAAATGTAGTAAATCAGTATGAAAAAAATAAAAATAACAATTAATACATTTAAAAATTGGCATTTACAAAACCTTTGAAATTCACTGAAAAAAACCATAGGTTTCAGACATGTTATAGTTAGGAATTAGCATTTAAAAAACCTTTGAAATTCACTGAAAAAACCATAGGTTTCAGACATGTTATAGTTAGAAATTAGCATTTAAAAAACCTTTGAAATTCACTGAAAAAACCATAGGTTTCAGGCACGTTATAGTTAGAAATTAGCATTTAAAAAACCTTACAAATTCACTGAAAAAACCATAGGTTTTAGGGACAGTTATAGTTACTTGGACATTGCACTCGTACAAAACCCGTGAAATTCCCCCGTTATAGTTAGTTCAGCTAACTATAACTCGCGCCCCGCAATGCACTGCTAATGACGTCACATATTACATCACTCATGACATGGTCAGTGACATCACTGATGACATCACTGATGACATCTCAAATGACATCACTGATGACATCATCCATGTGATAATTTCATGCATCTTCTCACACCCTAATATAACTTTTGATACACCCACTCTAAATTACAGACTGCCATTCTCAAAACCATAGACACTCCAATACCAATAACTACATACCAACTCACTGATTCTTAGGTCTACACACACATCCACTCACTCACCCGTACAGTCACTCATACTTACAGTCACTCAGTACAGGACTATCATATGCACTCATACACCTATATAAACACTGACACACCGCCACTCATCCATAGAGGTACTCACACACCTAGTCAGTCATGCAAAAAATTAATCACACACCCATTTACTCACCTATAGAGTTATACACACACCAGCTCAATAACTCATACAAATACTAGCACATTCTTACGCTCTTATACAATAACTGATACAAGCACACACGCATCCATACAGCCACTCTCACAATCACACACTCTCACGTATAGCCTTTTAAATACTCTAACACACACATATATACTTCCTTTTACATATGTAGTTACTCGCACATGTACCACTGAGATATACATTCACTCACTAACACACCCATACACACACTCACCAACCCAAGCAGTCCATCACAGACGCACTCTTCAAATCATGCACCCAGTGAATCACCCACTCACACATCTATGTACAGAGTCGCACACACCCCACCCACACAAACACTCAGGCACCCATACAGATACTCAGACAACCAATCAATAACTCATATAGACACTCATGTAGCTATTCACAAACCCATGCAGCCACTTACACAGCAACAGACAGACGGATACAGACATTCACCCAGTTTAGTCACTAATCCATGCATTCAGTAAGATACGTTTAATCACTCACTTATACAGTTAGTCACGCACCTACTAAATCATCCATTCAGACACTTATACACCCACTCACTCTTCAATACGCCTTTCCCTATATATATTAAACATATTTAAACTTTACAGAATCACCCACTCACACATCTATGTACAGAGTCGCACACACCCCACCCACACAAACACTCAGGCACCCATACAGATACTCAGACAATCAATCAATAACCCATGTAGACACTCATGTAGCTATTCAGAAAGCCATGCAGCCGCTTACAAACCAACAGACAGACGGATACAGACATTCACACAGTTTAGTCACTAACCCATGCATTCAGTAAGATACATTTAATCACTCACTTGTAGAGTCAGTCACTCACGTACTAAATCATCCATTCAGACACTTATACACCCACTCATTCTTCAATACGCCTTTCCCTATATATATTAAACATATTTAAACTTTACAGAAACACACAGTCACTGGATGATGTCATCAGTGATGTCATCAGTGATGTCACTGACCATGTCATGAGTGATGTAATATGTGACGTCATCAGCAGTGCATTGCGGGGGCGCGAGTTATAGTTAGCTGAACTAACTATAACGGGGGAATTTCACGGGTTTTGTACGAGTGCAATGTCCAAGTAACTATAACTGCCCCTAAAACCTATGGTTTTTTCAGTGAATATATATATGTATGTGTATATATATATATACCACAAAAGAAGGTTGCCCCACGAGAAGACACCCACACAAGAGAGCTTAACTTCAATATTTAATTGCAGGCTGCAGTAGTGTGAGTTCATTGCTTCCATCCATTTTTCATAGCCATACGCGTTTCAGACAACTCTGTGTCCTTGTTCACTGGCACAATCCATAGTCACAGCTGCATTGATGTAATCGTTTTAAAACCCCCAAGTCCCGCCCCATTGGGCGTGTGCTCAAGGCCTCATGGTACTTGAAGCGTTTGCAGATGGGGAACGAATTCCCCTTAAATACTGGGGGTCCCTGGGTGCCAACTAGCCCACCAGGAACCTCCAGTATGCGCCAGGGGGCTGCGTTGCAGAGAGGTGTACAGAGGCCATGCCCCTTTTTACACCTCTCAGCAAAACGCAGCTCTCTGGCGCTTTTTGGAGGTACATGGTGGGCTACTTGGACTCCAGGGACCCTCAGGATTCAAGGGGACTTAATCCCCCAACTTAAAACGCGCCACGGGGCGCGTTTGCACAGTGGTGAAGGGAGGGGGCGGGGCTTCAGGTGACATGTGTGCAACAGGCCCCGTGGCGTGTTTTAAGATGGGGAATTAAATCCTCTTCAATCCTGAGGGTCCCTGGGGGCCAACTAGCCCACCAGGTACCGCCAGTAAGCGCCACGGAGCTGCGTTGCAGAGTGTTGTAAAAAGGGCGTGGCCTCTGAACACCTCTCTGCAATGCAGCTCTCTGGCGCATACTGGAGGTACCTGGTGGGCTAGTTGGCCCCTAGGGACCCTCGGGATTGAGGAGGAATTAATTCTCCAACTTAAAACGCGCCACAGGGCGTGTTTGCAGACATGTATCCTCAGGCCCCACCCCCTTTATTCACCATTGTGCAAATATTCCTCTAAAATCAGCCGAACTACGAATTCCGATTTACTCACCTGTTATCAGGAGAGACCTCAGTGCTGCATCTTTGAACCCAGTACTGATCCTGAAAAGTAATTGTAACCGTACTTACCAGTAACTTGAATTTCCTTCCATAGGATGTCATTGCCTGCTTTTTGCTGAAAAAGTTTCTAAGTGTCGATTTTTGAAACTTACAAATATTCCTCTAAAATCAGCAGAACTACGAATTCCGATTTACTCACCTGTTATCAGGAGAGACATCAGTGCTGCATCTTTGCGCCCAGTACCGATCCTGAAAAGTAATTCTAACCGTACTTACCAGTAACTTTAATTTCCTTCCATAGGCTAACATTGACTGGTTTCACTTGGAAATTCTTCTAAGTGTGGGGTTTTGGAACTTTATAATATTTCTCTAAAATCAGCCGAACTATGAATTCCGATTTACTCACCTGTTATCAGGAGAGAACCCAGTGCTGCATCTTTTAGTCCAGCACTGACCCTGAAAAGTAATTCTAACCGTACTTACCAGTAACTTGAATTTCCTTCCATAGGAATCCATTGTCTGGTTTTCAGCAGAAAAGTTTCAAAGTGTCGATTTTCACAAACTACAAATATTCCTTAAAAATCGCCTGTCTGACTTAAACGCATTCTTTCAACTGTTTACAGGAGATGCACCAGTGCTGGATCCAGGATCCACCACTGAGTAAGAAAAAGTAACGATAACACTACTTACCTGCTAAGTGAATTTCCTCCCATAGGATAACATTGGTGATTCTATGTGAAAAAGTTTCTAAGTGTCAACTTTTAAAATACAATAATATTCCTAAAAACTTACTACTGTAACCAAAACGCTTTTACTCAACTGTTTACAGGAGATGTCCCAGGACTGAATCTAGGATCCAGTCCTGTGGTTAGAAAAGTAATCTATAAAGTAACTAATTGCATTTAACTAGAAATTCACATTGAGCTCAATGTTGCATTGTGTTTGAAATTGTGTTGCCCATTGCAACAACTGTAACTACTGTACTTAAAAGTCTATTGCCTATTTGCAAAGTATTTAAACTAAAGTAATTCATTCTGAGAAAGTATATTTTGTAATGTAATGTATAATGTAATTACAATGTAATTTAAAAAATAAAATATCTAAAAATAAATAGTTTAAAAAATGTTGTAAATCAGTATCAAAAAATAAATATAACAATTAATACATTTAAAAATTGTCATTTACAAAACCTTTGAAATTCACTGAAAAAACCATACGTTTCAGACACGTTATAGTTAGGAATTAGCATTTAAAAAACCTTTGAAATTCACTGAAAAAACCATAGGTTTCAGGCACGTTATAGTTAGAAATTAGCATTTAAAAAACCTTAGAAATTCACTGAAAAAACCATAGGTTTTAGGGACAGTTATAGTTAGTTGGACATTGCACTCGTACAAAACCCGTGAAATTCCCCCGTTATAGTTAGTTCAGGTAACTATAACTCGCGCCACGCAATGCACTGCTGATGACGTCACATATTACATCACTCATGACATGGTCAGTGACATCACTGATGACATCACTGATGACATCTCAAATGACATCACTGATGACATCACTGATGACATCATCCATAAGATAATTTGATGCATCTTCTCACACCCTAATATAACTTTTGATACACCCACTGTAAATTACAGACTGCCATTGTCAAAACCATAGACATTCCAACACCAATTACTATATACACACTCACTGATTCTTAGGTCTACACACACACATCTACTCACTCACCCGTACAATCACTCATACTTATAGTCACTCAGTACAGGACTATTATATGCACTCATACACCTATATAAACACTCACACACCGCCACTCATCCATAGAGGTACTCAAACACCTAGTCAGTCATGCAAAAATTAAGCACACACCCATTTACTCACCTATACAGTTATACACACACCAGCTCACTTACTCATACAAATACTAGCACATTCTTACGCTCTTATACAATCTCTGATACAAGCACACACTCATCCATACAGTCACTCTCACAATCACACACTCTCGCTTATAGCTATTTATATACTCCAACACACATATATACTGCCTTTCACATATGTAGTTACTCACACATGTACCACTGGGACATACATTCACTCACTAACACACTCTTACACACACTTACCCACCCATACAGTCTATCACAGATGCACTCTTGAAACCATCCACCCAGTGAATCACCCACTCACACATCTATGCACAGAGTCGCACACACCCCACCCACACAAACACTCAGGCACACATACAGATACTCAGACAACCAATCAGTAACTCATATAGACACTCATGTAGTTATTCACAAACCCATGCAGCCACTTACAGAGCAACAGACAGACGGATACAGACATTCACCCAGTTTAGTCACTAACCCATGCATTCAGTAAAATACGATTAATCACTCACTTATAGAGTTAGTCATGCACCTACTAAATCATCCATTCAGACACTTATACACCCACTCATTCTTCAATACGCCTTTCCCTATATATATTAAACTTATTTAAACTTTATAGAAACACACAGTCACTGGATGATGTCATCTGTGATGTCATTTGAGATGTCATCAGTGATGTCATCAGTGATGTCACTGACCAAGTCATGAGTGATGTAATATGTGACGTCATCAGCAGTGCATTTCGGGGGCGCGAGTTATAGTTACCTGAACTAACTATAACGGGGGAATTTCACGGGTTTTGTACGAGTGCAATGTCCAACTAACTATAACTGTCCCTAAAACCTATGGTTTTTTCAGTGAATATATATATATATATATATATGTTTGGAGAAAAAAGCAAAGGTTAGAATCATGTCATAGTTTAAAATTACCATTTAAAAAAACCTTAGAGATTCACTGAAAAAACAAAAGGTTACAGGGACGTTATAGTTAGGAATTACCATTTAAAAAACCTTAGAAATTCACTGAAAAAAACAAAGGTTACAGTGACATTATAGTTAGGCTGACATTTCACTCGTACAAAACCAGAGAAATTCAGCAGTGATAGTTAGCTCAGCTAACTATAACTGGCCCCTCGCAATGCACTGCTGATGACATCACATATTACATCACTCATGACATGGTCAGTAACATCACTGATGACATCACTGATGACATCTCAAATGACATCACTGATGACATCATCCACTTAATATCTGATGCACCTCTTCACTCCCTAAAATAACCTTTGATACACCCACTCTAAAATATAGACTACCATTCTCGAAACCATAGACGCACCAATACCAGTTAGTATATACCCACTCACTGAATCATAGGTGTACACACATCAACTCACTCACCCATACAGTCACTCATTCATGCAATCACTCATCTCTACAGTCACTGATATATGCAATCATATACCCATACAGACACTCACACACTGCCAGTCACCTATAGAGTTACTCACACACCTAGTCAGTCACGCAAAGAATCAATCACATTGACATTTACTCACCTATACAGTTATACACACACACTGCTTCACTTATTCATACATATACTAACACATCCTTACTCTCTTATACAATCACTGACACAAGGACACACTCAACCATATTGCCACTCTCACACTCACTCACTCACACATACAGTCACTTATATACTCCAACACTCACATATAATGCCTTTCACATATGCAGTTACTTACCCATATACCACTGAGACATCCATACACTCACCAACAAAGCCATACACACACTCAACCATACCGTCCCTCGCAGATGCACTCATGAACCCATACACCCAGGGATACACCCACTCATACATCCATGCAGGGAGTCACACAACCCCTCACCCACCCACACAGACACTCAGGCACCCATACAGGTACTAAGACAACTAATAAATAACCCATATACACATTCATATACCTATTCACCAACCCATGCAGCCACTTACACACCAACTCACAGACTGATACACACATTTACACATATTAGTCACTCACCCATACATTGACTAAGACACGTTTAATCACTCACTCATATAGTCAGTCACGCACCCAACATATCATCCACACAGACACTCATACACCCAGTCATTCTTTGAGCACACCTTGGCATATATATATATATATATATATATATATATATAAAATTCTTTGACTTGTTAGAAACACTCACAGTCACTGAATGGTGTCATCAGTGATGTCATTTGAGATGTCATCAGTGATGTCATCAGTGATGTTACTGACCATGTCATGAGTGATGTAATATGTGACATCATCAGCAGTGCATTGCGGGGGCGTGAGTTATAGTTAGCTAAGCTACTTATAACAGCTAAATTTCTCTGGTTTTGTACGAGTGAAATGTCAGCCTAACTGTATCGTCCCTGAAACCTGTTTTTTTCAGTGAATGTCTGCGTTTTTTTAAATGCTAGTTCCTAAATATAACGTCCCTGAAACCTCTGTTTTTTTCCCAGTGAATATATATATGTATATATATATATATGTATATGTATATATATATGCATATGTATATATATATATGTGTATATATATGTATATATGTGTATATATATGTGTATATATATATATGTATATATATGTATGTATATATGTATATATATGTATGTATATATATATGTATATGTATATATATATGTATATATATGTATGTATATATGTATATATATATGTATGTATATATATGTATATGTATATATATATGTATATATATGTATTTATGTATATATATATATATGTGTATATATATATATATATGTATGTATATGTATATATGTATATATGTAATTATGCTTCAGGTGGTTCACCTGAGCATAATTATTACGGGGATTTACTGGTGGTTGCCGCATGCCGGCACGTCACATGGTCTGCCACTGAAGAGGGCGTTGGCCCGAAACGCGTCTGGCAGGTAACCAGAAAAGGACTTTGTTCATTGCGTGTGCCCTTGCTTTGGCGTAATTTCCACCTAGGAGTGCATCCCACCTAGAGGCAACTCTTTTTGTATTATGTATATATATGTATGTATATATATGTATATATGTATATATATGTATGTGTTGGACTTGGCCCTTTTTGCAGGGTCATCCCTAAACTTTTTGCCTTCCTCCTATATTTTTTCTGACCTGTTGTTGGCTCTTTTATGACTCTGGGCACTTTACCACTGCTGATCAGTGCTCAAGTGCATATGCTCTCCCCATTGTAAATTGTGTTATGGATTAGTGACTCCATGATTGGATGATTGGTTTACTTGTCAGTCCCTAGTACAGTGCACTGAGTGTGCCCAGGGCTTGTAAATCCAATGCTGCTGGTGGGCTTGCAGCACTGGTTGTGCCACCCACAGAAGCAGCTTGTAAAGTGTGTCTCAGGCTTGCCATTGCAGAGCCTGTGTGCAGGCTAGGGCTGCCATGTCGACTTGATGAGTGCACCCACTTACCAGTCCCTAAACCTTCCCTTTTCTTCATATCAGACACCCCTATGGTAGGCCCAAGGGCAGGGTGCATTGTAAGTATAAGGTAGGACATGCCCTGGTGTGTGTGTCCTAATAGTGAATTTTCGTTTTTCACTATTGCAAGGCTACCTGTTCCCCATAGGCCAGACTGGGCAGTTTGATTATTACACCTTATAATCCTAACTGACCCAGGGAACATGGTAGAAAAACGAATTTAGTATGCCTGAACTCAGGATGATAAAACACATCTTTTAGTGAAGTTGGTTTTAACATTCCGTGTTTGAAAATACCACTTTTAGAAAGTAGGTATTTTCTTGGCTAACTATCCAAGCCTGCCTCTGCTAGGTTGTGTATTCCTTGTCTGGGTTTGTGAGTGACAGGGGCTGGGGGACTCCAGGAGACAGGGTGAGTCAGCACAGGGCTGAATAGAGAGATCTGCATCCAGAGTGGAGGGAGGAGTTTCACCTGGGTCGGAATAGCGCTGTGCCTGCCTTCCACAATGCTGGCTCCACCTCCTGCCGGGCGGCTGAGCACTCTGCCCCACATTCTGAAAGAAAAGAAGGAGTCCTGTAAACAAAGTGCTCTAGGACGGACCAGAACTGGTTTTGGACTAGGCAAAGGCCTCTCTGCCTTCAGAGAACAAAGAGAAAAGGTGTATAAAAACGGGACCCAGACCCCTAAGAAATTAGATCACTTTTGGGAAACAAGAAGAAACCTTTGCTGAGGAGCGGAACCAAGAAGAAACTGAGGAGAAGACTATCCCTAAGCTAGAGGGATCTGCCTGCAGTGGTTGCCTGACTGCCAAAGAAAGGAGAAGGGAACTTTGTGTGTACTTTCATCAACTTGTGAAGAATCTCCAAGGGCTTGATTTTAGAGCTTGCCTCCTGCTGAAGTCTCAGGGACAACAGACTTCACCCACCAGCTCCCCCTGTATTCCCTTGCTGGGAATTTGGACCTTCTGACACACTTGCGTGTCTCTGGGAGCTGGAAGCGCGACTCAACACGAAGAAGCGTGTCGCCGCAGCCGCTGATTCTCGCATCGCCGGAGAAGAGTGTCGATGTCGCATCAGACGCCGGCACATCCCCGAAGAAGCGCGCCGCTGACACCCTCGCATCCTTCGAAGCGCCTCGCAGCACCGGAGAAAAGTGTCGCCGTCGCATCAGACGCCGTCGCATCCCCGGGGCAGAGCATCGACCTCGCATCAGACGCCGACGCATCGCAACACGAGGCGCCCCCCGCATCCCAGGAGAAGATCGTCGACCTCGCATCAGACGCCGTCGCATCACCAGGGAAGCGTGTCACAGGACCTGTCGCGGCTCCAAAGACTCATCGAAATCGCCGCACGTCCGTCGGGCGTGCACGCATCATCTCTTCGTTGTCGCAACCTCAAGAAGACGCCACTTTGTTTCTTTTGCACTGGATCTTCAACGCATCACCATCCTTGCGTGTAAGGGACTACTGCATCACCTTCCCTGCAACACTTTTCGTTGCCCTGCGTTACGCATCTTAAGGTACATTGAACTCAAAGTGTCGCATTTCCATTTTAAGAGACTCAAGCTAATTCTAGCATCTTTAAAGTACAGTACTGTGGATTATTTTTGTCGTTTATGGTCTTGTGGTAAATCTATATAAAAGATACTTATTTTTATAATACAACCTGTGTGGTGTCCATTTGTAGTGTTGTCACTGGATTACTGTATGTGTTCACAAATGCTTTACACACTGCCTCTGAACTAAGCCTGTCTGCTCATGCCAAGCTACCAAGAGGGTGAGCAGGGGTTATTTCAGGAGTGTACCCCCTTACCCTGACTAGAAGCAAGGGTCCCTATTTGGACAAAGGTACCTACCTCTGCCAACTAGAGACCCCCAGTTCTAACATTGGTGGTCAGCGGTGGGGATTCTGGACTTGCATTTGTGACTCATGTACAGTGATTGGTGAACACTACCTAGTGAGTGCAGACCAAAACGCAACCACATACTTTTGGTAGATATTCTTTTCTGGGACTTTCTATGTTTGCTAAAAACTGCCAAGTTTAATCACCATGGATACAACAGCATCCAGAGCACCTGTTGATTATGATTGGGGGAGGAGAGTAACTTCCCCAGCAGGTAGCAGTGTTTCTGCCAAAGGTCTGTCCCCAGAGGAGCTGGAGGACAGGGAGAGAAATAGGATGCATGAGTTGGAGCTGGCCAAAATGAATGGGCAATTGGAAATTAGGAAATTGGCCCTAGAAGAGAAAAGAATGGATGAGGAGCATGAGTTGAGAATGAGGGAGCTTGATTTAGAGCTCGAGAGGCTGGAGGCCATGAGTGTCTCAGCCCAGCAACAAGAAATGTGTGTAGCTCAGAGAGTGAGCTTTGCTGAGTTGGAGGGGGAGTCCAGCTCAGATGGTGGCAGCAAAATTATGTCATCTAGTGCTGAGGGAGTAGTACACACACCCAGAGATGTGGCGCCTGACTTGAAGGAGGGGGTTAATATACACCAGGAGGTTCAAGGATATGAGATAGCTCTAGTGGTGCGCAGTGTCCCTGAGGTGGATTGGGGAACTGGCACAGGGGTTCATAGTCCTAGAGGTGGGAGGGACACTCTACTGACTCTAGATGAGAGGTGCAGGGAGAGAGGTTCCCCCATGGTTGAAGTCCTGATGTGTGAGTGTGGAGACCGCCCAGAAGAGTGTGGGTTGAATGACAGAGACAGTCAGATACTGTCTTGCCAATCTCAGGAGAGTGGTGTGGAGTACGTGTGCGAGGCACTGGATGGTGAGGTGAAGGATAGTTTGGTTAACCCCTGTAGGGGGCTGTGTGATCCAATTGTGGGAGAGCATATTGTAAGTCCCTGTTTTCCAGGGCTATGCCAACACCTGTTGGAGAGTGAGTTCTCTGACCCCAGGGAGCTCACAAGGGAGGCAGATCTTTTGGTGGATTCCAGAGGGTCTGGAGAGGCATTGGGGAGTGACCCTAAGAGGAGTGGCTCAGGTGTCTTCCAACCCAGAGTGGTGGGAGAGGTTCAGTGTAGCCCAGCTAGGTTCCGTGGTAGTGGGAGGGGTGTAGGGACTCACGTCCTGTCTCAGTGGGGAAGGAGTGAGTGTGGGGCTGCATGTCCCAATGTGCCCGAAACCCAGTCTCAGAGCCTGGATGGTTCTTTAAGGGAACACCAGGTAGGGATGATGGGCCGCCTGTTGAGGAGGATCTCCTAGTGTCTAGAGAACCTGGAGCGTCTGTAAATGGAGCTCCAGTGTTTCTGGCGTCTGGCAGTGCCACTCCTAAGTGGAGGGTGCAGAAGTCCAGAGTGAGGGGTGAGAGGGGGAGAGAGTCCCCAGTGGAAGAACCAGTGGGTCAGGGACCAGCCAGAAGGGCTGGGTCACCAGTGAATGACCATGGTGACACCACTTCTGTCCTGGGAGATCTTCACGCGCTGTCAGATGGACAGGGGTCGGGAGATCTGCGCCAGGCAGACTGTCACACAACACATGAGAGATGTGTTACCCTCTGGGGGGGCACGCGTGCTCCCCAGGAAGTCCTGGTGCGCCAGGCAGATTCTTACACAACTCTAGAGGAGTGTGTTTCCCTTGGGGGGGGGGGTTGGTGTACCCTCCCGGAAGTCCTGGGTTGCCAGGCACAGGTCCAGCCTAAGGTTACAGACCCTGGGTTGGGAAGCCAGGTTCAGGTGTTTTCTGACCTGGAGGGTGGGACAACTGTAAACAGTGTCCTGACCGGTTTGTCTTCTGGGGGTACCGCTCCTCATGGGAGTGGGCAGTACTCTGGAAGGGGGTGCAGAGGGAGGGAGTCCTCGCCTCTGATCCCGGTTCAACTGGAGGGTTTAGACCCTAGAATGGAGGACCAGGTTCAGGGTGTCCCCCCTGACCTGGACGCACAGTTGCAGGATAGAACCCGTGAACTGGTGGGCGAATTGTGCAGGACACCTGCCACAGGTGCCCTGGCAATTCTTGAAGGGGGTAACGCTCCAGGTGGAAGGATACAGAGCCCCAAGGAGGAGGACCGGGTGTGGGAAAGCCCACCCCAGTCTCCAATCCAGCCGCCGGGTATAGGCCCGGGGCTGGTAGGTCAGCACCAGGATGTCATACCTGACCTGACAGGAGGGAGAATGGACAAAGGGTGCCAAGCACCTGGGGATACTGCCCCCCGCTCTCTGATGCCACAGAGGTTTGAGAGCCCTGAGAGGCATAAGGCCTGGGTCTCATCCCTGACCACTGTCAGTGGCCACTGTGGCTTGCTGTCTGCCTGTTGGGACACACCTGTGAGCAAGTTACGGTTAGGTGCTGCACAGATGGTGTCCACAGGTGAGGAGAAGGGTTCCCCATGGATTAGCTTGGTGGATCCTGAGAGTATGGACAGAGGGATCCAAATAGGTTCAGATTGGCGTAGAACTGGAATATGCCCCTGCTGTTGTGGGCCAGGGTCCATGTTCTATCGCCCAAAGCAGGGAAGCCCATCAAGGTAGTGATTGGTCTACCCTGCGTTTTTGGCTGGAAGGGGGTTGTGTTGGACTTGGCCCTTTTTGCAGGGTCATCCCTAAACTTTTTGCCTTCCTCCTATATTTTTTCTGACCTGTTGGCTGTTTTATGACTCTGGGCACTTTACCACTGCTGATCAGTGCTAAAGTGCATATGCTCTCCCCATTGTAAATTGTGTTATGGATTAGTGACTCCATGATTGGATTACTTGTCAGTCCCTAGTACAGTGCACTGAGTGTGCCCAGGGCTTGTAAATCCAATGCTGCTGGTGGGCTTGCAGCACTGGTTGTGCCACCCACAGAAGCAGCTTGTAAAGTGTGTCTCAGGCTTGCCATTGCAGAGCCTGTGTGCAGCCTAGGGCTGCCATGTCGACTTGATGAGTGCACCCACTTACCAGTCCCTAAACCTTCCCTTTTCTTCATATCAGACACCCCTATGGTAGGCCCAAGGGCAGGGTGCATTGTAAGTATAAGGTAGGACATGCCCTGGTGTGTGTGTCCTAATAGTGAATTTTCGTTTTTCACTATTGCAAGGCTACCTGTTCCCCATAGGCCAAACTGGGCAGTTTGATTATTACACCTTATAATCCTAACTGACCCAGAGAACATGGTAGAAAAACGAATTTAGTAGGCCTGAACTCAGGATGATAAAACACATCTTTTAGTGAAGTTGGTTTTAACATTCCGTGTTTGAAAATACCACTTTTAGAAAGTAGGTATTTTCTTGCCTAACTATCCAAGTCTGCCTCTGCTAGGTTGTGTATTCCTTGTCTGGGTTTGTGAGTGACAGGGGCTGGGGGACTCCAGGAGACAGGGTGAGTCAGCACAGGGTTGAATAGAGAGATCTGCATCCAGAGTGGAGGGAGGAGTTGCACCTGGGTCGGAATAGGGCTGTGCCTGCCTTCCACAATGTTGGCTCCACCTCCTGCCGGGCGGCTGAGCACTCTGCCCCACATTCTGAAAGGAAAGAAGGAGTCCTGTAAACAAAGTGCTCCAGGACTGACCAGAACTGGTTTTGTACGAGGCAAAGGCCTCTCTGCCTTCAGAGAACAAAGAGAAAAGGTGTATAAAAAGGGGACCCAGACCCCTAAGAAATTAGATCACTTTTGGGAAACAAGAAGAAACCTTTGTTGAGGAGCAGAACCAAGAAGAAATTGAGGAGAAGACTATCCCTAAGCTAGAGGGATCTGCCTGCAGTGGTTGCCTGACTGCCAAAGAAAGGAGAAGGGAACTTTGTGTGTACTTTCATCAACTTGTGAAGGATCTCCAAGGGCTTGATTTTAGAGCTTGCCTCCTGCTGAAGTCTCAGGGACAACAGACTTCACCCACCAGCTCCCCCTGTATTCCCTTGCTGGGAATTTGGACCTTCTGACACACTTGCGTGTCTCTGGGAGCTGGAAGCGCGACTCAACACGAAGAAGCGTGTCGCCACAGCCGCTGATTCTCGCATCGCCGGAGAAGAGTGTCGACGTCGCATCAGACACCGGCGCATCCCCGAAGAAGCGCGCCGCTGACACCCTCGCATCCTTCGAAGCGCCTCGCAGCACCGGAGAAAAGTGTCGCCGTCGCATCAGACGCCGTCGCATCCCCGGGGCAGAGCATCGACCTCGCATCAGACGCCGACGCATCGCAAAACGAGGCCCGCCCCGCATCCCAGGAGAAGATCGTCGACTTCGCATCAGATGCCGTCGCATCGCCAGGGAAGCGTGTCGCAGGGCCTGTCGCGGCTCCAAAGACTCATCGAAATCGCCGCACGGCCGTCGGGCGTGCACACATCACCTCTTCGTTGTCGCAATCTCAAGAAGACGCCACTTTGTTTCTTTTGCACCGGATCTTCAACGCATCACCGTCCTTGCGTGTAAGGGACTACCGCATCACCTTCCCTGCAACACTTTTCGTTGCCCTGCGTTACGCATCTTAAGTACATTGAACTCAAAGTGTCGCATTTCCATTTTAAGAGACTCAAGCTAATTCTACCATCTTTAAAGTACAGTGTTGTGGATTATTTTTGTCGTTTATGGTCTTGTGGTAAATCTATATAAAAGATACTTATTTTTATAATACAACCTGTGTGGTGTCCATTTGTAGTGTTGTCACTGGATTACTGTATGTGTTCACAAATGCTTTACACACTGCCTCTGAACTAGGCCTGTCTGCTCGTGCCAAGCTACCAAGAGGGTGAGCAGGGGTTATTTCAGGAGTGTACCCCCTTAGCCTGACTAGAAGCAAGGGTCCCTATTTGGACAAAGGTACCTACCTCTGCCAACTAGAGACCCCCAGTTCAAACAGTATGTATATGTATATATGTATATATATGTATGTATATGTATATATATGTATGTATGTATATATGTATATATATGTATGTATATATATGTATGTATATATGTATGTATATATATATATATGTATGTATATGTATATATATATGTATGTATATGTATATATATATGTATGTATATATATATGTGTGTATATATATGTATGTATATGTGTATATGTATGTATGTATATATATGTATTTATATATGTATGTGTATGTATATTATCTACTGGCGGTCCCCAGTAGATAGTTATAGTTAGGACCTATTTTCCATAGGAAATCCACAACATTCTATTTGAAATAACGTTGGCGCCGGTTGACGAATCTTCGCGAAAGTTTCCAACTTGTTGGGGCGCTCCGGTCCGCTCCTATCCTGAAAGTCTCGGGGTGATTCATCAAGCGGGGTCCGAGAAAAAAGGGGGGTCCCAAAACGTGTTTTCCCCATTCATTTTTCCATAGGAACCTTTAGTCGCAGCTACAGCCCGAACTGCTGAACGGAATTACACCAAATTTGGCAAAGAGGTAGCCCTTGGTTCAGTGTCGTGCCTTTTGCTTAAATGGTGTAAATCCGTTCAGTAGTTTCTGAGAAAATCACAAGTAAAATCACATATATATCTATGGCCGAGTAGGGTCCGCGCACCCTGAGCGCACCCTGCGCGCATATTCCCGATCACGAGCTGCATGCTAATTGGCTGTCAACACTCCAAATCAGGAAGTGTTGGCAGCCATTTTATGCCTCGGTAGAACCGAGGCACAGAAACAAGTGCGCAAAACGCACAAAGGGGGCAGGGTAGAAACACCCTGACCCCCTAGGTCTGCTCAGGGGGTCCCACAAGGACACCCTGTGCAGAAAAAAACATTTTTTTGTTTTTTAAAAATGGCGGGATGCGCTTAGGGTGCGCTGATCCTGCAGATTAAAAAAAAACACACAAGAAACAAGTGCGCAAAACGCACAAAGGGGGCAGGGTAGAAACACCCTGACCCCCTAGGTCTGCTCAGGGGGTCCCACAAGGACCCCTGGGCAGAAAAAAGCATTTAAAATTTTTTTTTTTTTTTTTAAACCGATTGTGCCGCAGGCCCCGCCCCCTTCCTTTAACACTCTGCAAACGCGCCCCCTGGCGCGTTTGCAGAGGGGGAATGAATTCCCCTTGAATACTGGGGGTCCCTGGGGGCCAACTAGCCCACCAGGAACCTCCAGTATGCGCCAGGGGGCTGCGTTGCAGAGAGGTGTACAGAGGCCACGCCCTTTTACACCTCTCTGCAACGCTGCTCTGTGGCGCTTTTGGAGGTACATGGTGGGCTAGTTGGACTCCAGGGACCCTCAGGATTCAAGGGGACTTAATTCCCCAACTTAAAACGCGCCACGGGGCGCGTTTGCACAGTGGTGAAGGGAGTGGGTGGGGCTTCAGGTGACATGTGTGCAAACAGGCCCCGTTGCGCGTTTTAAGATGGGGTATTAAATCCCCTTCAATCCTGAGGGTCCCTGGGGGCCAACTAGCCCACCAGGTACGTCCAGAAAGTGCCACAGAGCTGCGTTGCAGAGAGGTGCAAAAAGGGCGTGGCCTCTGAACACCTCTCTGCAACGCAGCTCTCTGGCGCATACTGGAGGTATCTGGTGGGCTACTTGGCCCCTAGGGACCCTCGGGATTGAGGAGGATTTAATTCCCCATCTTAAAACGCGCCACGGGGCCTGTTTGCAGACATGTCACCTGAAGCCCCACCCCCTCCCTTCACCACTGTGCAAATATTACTCTAAAATCAGCCGAACTACGAATTCCGATTTACTCACCTGTTATCAGGAGAGACCTCAGTGCTGCATCTTTGAGCCCAGTACTGATCCTGAAAAGTAATTTTAACCGTACTTACCAGTAACTTGAATTTCCTTCCATAGGATATCATTGCCTGCTTTTTGCTGAAAAAGTTTCTGTGTCGATTTTTGTAACGTACAAATATTCCTCTAAAATCAGCCGAACTACGAATTTCGATTTACTCAGCTGTTATCAGGAGAGACCTCAGTGCTGCATCTTTGAGCCCAGTACTGATCCTCAAAAGTAATTTAACCGTACTTACCAGTAACTTGAATTTCCTTCCATAGGCTAACATTGACTGGTTTCACTTGGAAATTCTTCTAAGTGTGGAGTTTTGGAACTTGATAATATTCCTCTAAAATCAGCCGAACTACGAATTCCGATTTACTCACCAGTTATCAGGAGAGAACCCAGGGCTGCATCTTTTAGCCCAGCACTGACCCTGAAAAGTAATTCTAACCGTATTTACCAGTAACTTGTATTTCCTTCCATAGGAATCCATTGTCTGGTTTTCAGCAGAAAAGTTTCAAAGTGTCGATTTTCACAAACTACAAATATTCCTTAAAAATCGCCTGTATGACTTAAACGCATTCTTTCAACTGTTTACAGGAGATGCACCAGTGCTGGATCCAGGATCCACCACTGAGTAAGAAAAAGTAACGATAACACTACTTACCTGCTAAGTGAATTTCCTCCCACAGGATAACATTGGTGATTCTATGTGAAAAAGTTTCTAAGTGTCAACTTTTAAAATACAATAATATTCCTTAAAAATCACTACTGTAACCAAAACGCTTTTACTCAACTGTTTACAGGAGATGTCGCAGGGCTGAATCTAGGATCCAGTCCTGTGGTTAGAAAAGTAATCCATAAAGTAACTAATTGCATTTAACTAGAAATTCACATTGAGCTCAATGTTGCATTGTGTTTGAAATTGTGTTGCCCATTGCAACAACTGTAACTACTGTACTTAAACGTCTATTGCCTATTTGCAAAGTATTTAAACTAAAGTAATTCATTCTGAGAAAGTATATTTTGTAATGTAATGTATAATGTAATTACAATGTAATTTAAAAAATAAAATATCTAAGAATAAATAGTTTAAAAAATTGTAGTAAATCAGTATCAAAAAAATAAATATAACAATTAATACATTTAAAAATTGTCATTTACAAAACCTTTGAAATTCACTGAAAAAAACCATAGGTTTCAGACATGTTATAGTTAGGAATTAGCATTTAAAAAACCTTTGAAATTCACTGAAAAAACCATAGGTTTCAGGCACGTTATAGTTAGAAATTAGCATTTAAAAAACCTTAGAAATTCACAGAAAAAACCATAGGTTTTAGGGAAAGTTATAGTTAGTTGGACATTGCACTCGTACAAAACCCGTGAAATTCCCCCGTTATAGTTAGTTCAGGTAACTATAACTCGCGCCCCCGCAATGCACTGCTGATGACGTCACATATTACATCACTCTTGACATGGTCAGTGACATCACTGATGACATCACTGATGACATCTCAAATGACATCACTGATGACATCACTGATGAAATCATCTATGTGATAATTTGATGCATCTTCTCACACCCTAATATAACTTTTGATACACCCACTGTAAATTACAGACTGCCATTGTCAAAACCATAGACACTCCAACACCAATTACTATATACACACTCACTGATTCTTAGGTCTACACACACACATCTACTCACTCACCCGTACAGTCACTCATACTTATAGTCACTCAGTACAGGACTATTATATGCACACATACACCTATATAAACACTCACACACCACCACTCATCCATAGAGGTACTCAGACACCTAGTCAGTCATGCAAAAATTAAGCACACACCCATTTACTCACCTATACAGTTATACACACACCAGCTCACTTACTCATACAAATACTAGCACATTCTTACGCTCTTATACAATCTCTGATACAAGCACACACTCATCCATACAGTCACTCTCACAATCACACACTCTCGCTTATAGCTATTTATATACTCCAACACACATATATACTGCCTTTCACATATGTAGTTACTCACACATGTACCACTGGGACATACATTCACTCACTAACACACTCTTACACACACTTACCCACCCATACAGTCTTTCACAGATGCACTCTTGAAACCATCCACCCTGTGAATCACCCACTCACACATCTATGCACAGAGTCGCACACACCCCACCCACACAAACACTCAGGCACCCATACAGATACTCAGACAACCAATCAATAACTCATATAGACACTCATGTAGCTATTCACAAACCCATGCAGCCACTTACACAGTAACAGACAGACAGATACAGACATTCACCCAGTTTAGTCACTAACCCATGCATTCAGTAAGATACGTTTAATCACTCACTTATAGAGTTAGTCACGCACCTACTAAATCATCCATACAGACACTTATACACCCACTCATTCTTCAATACGCCTTTCCCTATATATATTAAACATATTTAAACTTTACAGAAACACACAGTCACTGGATGATGTCATCCGTGATGTCATCAGTGATGTCATTTGAGATGTCATCAGTGATGTCATCAGTGATGTCACTGACCATGTCATGAGTGATGTAATATGTGACGTCATCAGCAGTGCATTGCGGGGGCGTGAGTTATAGTTACCTGAACTAACTATAACGGGGGAATTTCACGGGTTTTGTACGAGTGCAATGTTCAACTAACTATAACTTTCCCTAAAACCTATGGTTTTTTCAGTGAATATATATATGTATATGTATGTGTATATATATGTATATGTATGTATGTATTCAAAAGAACTGCTTTCGCTTTCACTCCGTTTTCCTGCAAAGCAGACGCAGACCACAAGGTTGGTGCTTAAGATGATTTAATGTTGGCCATAACGCGTTTCGGTCCAGCCGGACCTTGATCACATGACAACGCTGCTACGTTTTCACGACCTTTTTAAAGTGCCACATGCTTGTTGTGATTGGTGGTAATTCATAGACATAAAAGACCCATTCTATATGGCGATTTAGGCACATTGGATCTAGGTTTGTGTGGTAGTATAAATACTAAAATAGTTTTACATGTAAGATGATATCTTAACAATACTAAAAACATATTGTTAAAACTGTGCAGCCAATAAATACATATCATATATTAAATAATCAAATAAATATATAAATATTCATTATGATATAAAGTATTCATAGTAAAATTGTTGTTTTCCACAAAAGTGTAACACAGATAAATCCATTAACAATTTTCAGTATTTTTGAATAAAAACCCCACTGTCATATCACAAGGTGCTACTACAATGTGCCCATGGGACGAGTATTCTAGCTTGAATGCCTCCATTTCGTTTTCTCCAGATTTTCTGTTCACCTGCAGCCTCCAAATGTCTTATTTTTATAAAGTGCTCGTGCTAATGACTATTGCAATTTTTCCTTTCCTGGTTACCCCCATAACACCCTGCGTGTAATGGTGCTAAAAACAAATATTCAAAGTAACGTGCAAATTAAAAAAAACATGATAGTCAATGGTGAAGGTTGGAAGGCAGCCTCCCTCAATAGTGGCCTAAAGTGGCACATTTCATTTCGTTCCAAATCGTCTTTTTAGCTGTATTTGTTCCAAAATATAGAAATTATAAATACTTTATTAAATATTTAGTTAAAGTGCATAAAGTTTGTTTCAGTTGATAGCAGTGCAAGCAAGGGCAAGTTGGTTCAGCAAAGTCTCATTGTAGAGAAGTATAGAGGTCCTCCGTATTATTTAACTCCCCTGGGGTCTTGCTATCCAAGTTGAGAATGTATCTGGTCTCCAGTTTTCTAAGTCGCCCTTCCCTATCGCCTCCCCTTTTGGGATTAGATATAGAATCAATTACATAGTATGAGAAGTCTTTCAGATTGCTCTCATGTACTTCTCGGAAATGTCTGGCGACAGGGTACGTGGGGTCACAATTATTTATCGCTCTATGTTGCAGGATTCTCTTATTCACCGGGAGTTTAGTACTCCCTACATATTTGAGTTTGCAAGAGCACTGTAGAATGTAGATGGCATATTCAGTTTTACAGTGAAGTGGTTTATTGATTTTAATTTCCTTATCACTGAAAGCTGTACAATAATTTTTTTGTTAATGCCATACTGACAAGCCTTGCAGTTCCTGCATTTAGTGAACCCACTTGAGTGTATCTATCGTTTCTGGGCTACTGGAGACCATACTATTGTACATAGAGGAGGCCCTCCTATAGGTAATATTTAATTTAGGAGACAGCTCTGTCCCTACCACTGAATCATTTTTCACAGCAGGCCAATTGCGTTGCATGATTTTTTTAATTGATTTTTCTTAGGCACTAAATGCTATAATTAGTCTTAATTCATTGGGATTTTGTTTAGGACTAATAACTTTGATCTTATTTTTGTTTGTAGTTAGAAGCTGTTCTCTATCTAGATTCTGTGTTTTATTAATAACTGCCTCGATCGTTTTGCTTGAGTACCCTCTGGATAAAAATCTTTTTTTGCTTTCCAGTTGGGCTTTAACCTGATCAATGTGGTTGCTGCAGATTCTCTTAAGGCGCAACATTTCCCCATAAGGGATGCTTTGAATTAGGTGTCTAGGATGAAAACTTGAAGAGTGGAGTGTTGTCTTTCCAGCTGTTTCTTTCCTATATACCCTGGTTTCCAATTTATTTTCATTACGGTATATTTCAACATCCAGAAAG
>CAWUFW010014781.1:287500-396717 GCA_963921515.1 Calotriton arnoldi
CTCCCTTGTTGACTGGGTGAAGGTCGGATGTAAAGTTTTTGATTTTGAATTTTTGAGTGCGATTGTGTAGGTAAGGAAGAGAACCATTGGAGGACCACCTTGCCAAGTCTGGCTCTTTCTTGGAGAGCCCTGATGAGGAGTTTGTGGTCTACCGTGTCGAATGCTGCCGATAGGTCTAGGAGAATGAGGAGGCAGCATTGGTCAGAGTCTAGTGATTTGTGGATATCGTCGATGATGTTGAGGATCGCGGTTTCAGTGCTACAGCTTTTTCTGAAGCCAGACTGATGGACGTCCAGGAGGTTGATGTTGTCCAAGTGTTGGGTTAGTTGTTGGAGTACGCATCTTTCTAGGATTTTGGACAGAAGAGGAAGGTTAGAGACAGGTCTAAAGTTATTCAAATCCTGTATGTCAAGGCCGGGTTTTTTCAGCAAAGGCGTGACTTGTCCTACTTTAAGGCAGGCTGGAACGACTCCATTTTTCATGGAGCTGTTTATGATCGTGCACCACAGCGGTGCCAGGGAGTGCTTCAGCTTTTTGGTCAGTTGGGGGGGAATGGGGTCAAGGAGATGAGGGTTTGGAGGTGGAGATAAGATTGATTATCTCAGTTTCCTGAATGGGGCGGAAACTTAGCCAGGATTTGGTAGAGGGACAAGGGGCGATATCATACGCCCCGGATGTGCTGCTCTTTGTGGGGAGGGTATTGTTGGTGTCCAGTGAGATTTCGATCTTAGTAATCTTGTCATTAAAGAAGTTGGCGAAGTTGTCGCAGAGTTCTTTGGACGCCTGTATTGAGGAAGTAGCGGGCTTGGAGGTTTGTTGCCTGATGATATTATAGAGCTCTTTGGGTCTATTTTTTGCGCAGTCCAGTGTATGTATATGTATATGTATGTATATGTATATATATATATGTATATGTATATATATATATATATGTATGTATATGTGTATATGTATATATGTATGTATATGTATATATGTATGCATATATATATGTATGTATATGTATGCACATATATGTATATGTATGTATGTATATATATATATATATGTATATGTATGTATATATATATATATTCACTGAAAAAACCATAGGTTTCAGACACGTTATAGTTAGAAATTAGCATTTAAAAAACCTTTGAAATTCACTGAAAAAACCATAGGTTTTAGGGACAGTTATAGTTAGTTGGACATTGCACTCGTACAAAACCCGTGAAATTCCCCTGTTATAGTTAGTTCAGCTAACTATAACTCGCGCCCCGCAATGCACTGCTGATGACGTCACATATTACATCACTCATGACATGGTCAGTGACACCACTGATGACATCACTGATGACATCACTGATGACATCATCCAGTGACTGTGTGTTTCTGTAAAGTTTAAATATGTTTAATATATATAGGGAAAGGCGTATTGAAGAATGAGTGGGTGTATAAGTGTCTGAATGGATGATTTAGTACGTGAGTGACTGACTCTACAAGTGAGTGATTAAACGTATCTTACTGAATGCATGGGTTAGTGACTAAACTGTGTGAATGTCTGTATCCGTCTGTTTGTTGGTGTGTAAGTGGATGCATGGATTTGCGAATAGCTACATGAGTGTCTATATGGGTTATTGATTGGTTCTCTGAGTATCTGTATGGCTGCCTGAGTGTTTGTGTGGGTGGGGTGTGTTTGACTCTATACATAGATGTGTGAGTGGGTGATTCACTGGGTGCATGATTTCAAGAGTGCATCTGTGATGGACTGCTTGGGTGGGTGAGTGTGTGTATGGGTGTGTTAGTGAGTGAATGTATATCTCAGTGGTACATGTGCGAGTAACTACATATGTAAAAGGCAGTATATATGTGTGTTAGAGTATTTAAATGGCTATAAGTGAGAGTGTGTTATTGTGAGAGTGGCTGTATGGATGCGTGTGTGCTTGTATCAGTTATTGTATAAGAGCGTAAGAATGTGCTAGTATTTGTATGAGTAAGTGAGCTGGTGTGTGTATAACTGTATAGGTGAGTAAATGGGTGTGTGATTAATTTTTTGCATGACTGACTAGGTGTGTGAGTACCTCTATGGATGAGTGGCGGTGTGTGAGTGTTTATATAGGTGTATGAGTGCATATGATAGTCCTGTACTGAGTGACTGTAAGTATGAGTGACTGTACAGGTGAGTGAGTGGATGTGTGTGTAGACCTAAGAATCAGTGAGTGGGTATGTAGTTTTTGGTGTTGGAGTGTCTATGGTTTTGAGAATGGCAGTCTGTAATTTAGAGTGGGTGTATCAAAAGTTATATTAGGGTGTGAGAAGATGCATGAAATTATCACATGGATGATGTCATCAGTGATGTCATTTGAGATGTCATCAGTGATGTCATCAGTGATGTCACTGACCATGTCATGAGTGATGTAATATGTGACGTCATCAGCAGTGCATTGCGGGCGCGAGTTATAGTTAGCTGAACTAACTATAACAGGGGAATTTCACGGGTTTTGTACGAGTGCAATGTCCAACTAACTATAACTGTCCCTAAAACCTATGGTTTTTTCAGTGAATTTCAAAGGTTTTTTTAAATGCTAATTTCTAACTATAACGTGTCTGAAACCTATGGTTTTTTCAGTGAATTTCAAAGGTTTTTTAAATGCTAATTTCTAACTATAACGTGCCTGAAACCTATGGTTTTTTCAGTGAATTTCAGAGGTTTTTTAAATGCTAATTTCTAACTATAACGTGCCTGAAACCTATGATTTTTTAAGTGAATTTCAAAGGTTTTTTAAATGCTAGTTTCTAACTATGCCAACAGAGGTAGGACATGTGAAGAAAGAAGAAAAACGCACAGAAAGAAGCAAAAGATGTGCAGAAAGAACCAACAGAGGAGCAGAAAGAGGCCTTGTTGCAAAATCATCCTGTGCCCACAACTTTTTCAGACGGGTACTGGTGGTAACTGACTCTGACTAACCAGAGCCAGTGCGGGTTTGCACAGTGGTGAAGGGAGGGGGCCTGAGGTGACATGTGTGCAAACGCGCCCCGTGGCGCGTTTTAAGTTGCGGGATTAAGTTCCCTTGAATCCTGAGGGTCCCTGGGGCCCAACTAGCCCCCAGGTACCTACAGTTAGGACCACAGAGCTCTGTTGCAGAGAGGCGTTCCGAGGCCACGCACCTTTTTCACCTCTCTGCAACGCAACTCTGTTGTGCTTACTGAAGGTACCTGGTGGGCTAGTTGGCCCCCAGGATTCAAAGGGAATTAACTCCCCAACTTAAAACGCACCACAGGGCGTGTTTGCGCACATGTCACCTGAGGCCCCGCCCCTCCCTTCACCACTGTGCAAACGCGCCCCGTGGCGCGTTTTAAGTTGGGGGATTAGGTCACCTTGAATCCTGAGAGTCCCTGGGGCCCAACTAGCCCACCAGGTACTTCCAGTAAGCACCACAGGCCTGCGTTGCAACGCCTGTAACAAATTGTGCAGTTGTGTTTAGGTAGTGAAGAGGGTCGTGCTGGGGGTAGTGTTTTAGGGTTTAGGGTAGTGCAGTGGTGTTTGTGTAGTGTAGGGGGTCATGCTGGGGGTAGATTTAGGGTTTAGGGTAGTGCAGTGGTGTTTGGGTAGTGTAGGGAGTCATGCTGGGGGAGTGTTTTAGGGTTTAGGGTAGTACAGTGGTGTTTGGGTAGTGTAGGGGGTCGTGCTGGGGTTAGTGTTTTAGGGTTTTAGGGTTTAGGGTAGTGCAGTGGTGTTTGGGTAGTGTAGGGGATACTGCTGGGGGTAGTGTTTTAGGGTTTAAGGTAGTGCAATGGTGTTTGGGTAGTGTAGGGGGTACTGCTGGGGGTAGTGTTTTAGGGTTTAGGGTAGTGCAGTGGTGTTTGGGTAGCGTAGGGGGTACTGCTGGGGGTAGTGTTTTATGGTTTAGGGTAGTGCAGTGGTGTTTGGGTAGTGTAGGGGTTCGTGCTGGGGGTAGTATTTTAGGGTTTAGGGTAGTGCAGTGGTGTTTGTGTAGTGTAGGAGGTCGTGTTTTAGGGTTTAGGGTAGTGCAGTGGTCTTTGGGTAGTGTAGGGAGTAGTGCGGGGGTATTGTTTTAGAGTTTAGGGTAGTGCAGTGGTCTTTGCGTAGTGTAGGGGGTTGTGCGGGGGGTAGTGTTTTAGGGATTAGGGTAGTGCATTGGTATTTGGGTAGTGTAGGGGGTCATGCGGGGGTAGTGTTTTAGGGTTTAGGGCAGGGCAGTGGTGTTTAGGTAGTGTAGGGGGTCGTGCTGGGGGAGTGTTTTAGGGTTTAGGGCAGTGCAGTGGTGTTCGGGTAGTGTAGGGGGTCATGCTGGGGGAGTGTTTTAGGGTTTAGGGCAGTGCAGTCGTGTTCGGGTAGTGTAGGGGGTCGTGCTGGGGGAGTATTTTAGGGTTTAGGGTAGTGCAGTGGTGTTCAGGTAGTGCAGGGGGTCATGCTGGGGGTAGTGTTCTAGGGTTTAGGGCAGTGCAGTGGTGTTCGGGCAGTGTAGGGGGTCGTGCTGGGGGTGGTGTTTTAGGGTTTAGGGCAGTGCAGTGGTGTTCGGGCAGTGTAGGGGGTCGTGCTGGGGGTGGTGTTTCAGGGTTTAGGGCAGTGCAGTGGTGTTCGGGCAGTGTAGGGGGTCGTGCAGGGGTGGTGTTTCAGGGTTTAGGGCAGTGCAGTGGTGTTCGGGCAGTGTAGGGGGTCGTGCAGGGGTGGTGTTTCAGGGTTTAGGGCAGTGGTGTTCGGGCAGTGTAGGGGGTCATGCTGGGGGTGGTGTTTCAGGAATTGGGGCAGTGCAGTGGTGTTCGAGCAGTAAAGGGGGTCATGCTGGGGGTGGTGTTTCAGGGTTTAGGGCAGTGCAGTGGTGTTCGGGCAGTGTAGGGGGCGGTGCAGGGGGTGGTGTTTCAGGGTTTAGGGCAGTGCAGTGGTGTTTGGGCAGTGTAGGGGGTGGTGTTTCAGGGTTTAGGGCAGTACAGTGGTGTTCGGGCAGTGTAGGGGGTCGTGCAGGGGGTGGTGTTTCAGGGTTTAGGGCAGTGCAGTGGTGTTTGGGCAGTGTAGGGGGCGGTGCAGGGGGTGGTGTTTCAGGGTTTAGGGCAGTACAGTGGTGTTCGGGCATTGTAGGTGGTGGTGCTGGGGCTGGTGTTTCAGAGTTTAGGGCAGTGCAGTGGTGTTCGGGCAGTGTAGGGGGTCGTGCTGGGGCTGGTGTTTCAGGGTTTAGGGCAGTGCAGTGGAGTTCGGGCAGTGTAGGGGTTCGTGCTGGGGCTGGTGTTTCAGGGTTTAGGGCAGTGCAGTGGTGTTCGGGCAGTGTAGGGGGTCATGCTGGGGCTGGTGTTTCAGGGTTTAGGGCAGTGCAGTGGTGTTCGGGCAGTGTAGGGGGTCTTGCTGGGGCTGGTGTTTCAGAGTCTAGGGCAATGCAGTGGTGTTCGGGCAGTGTAGGGGGTCTTGCTGGGGCTGGTGTTTCAGAGTCTAGGGCAATGCAGTGGTGTTCGGGCAGTGTAGGGGGTCTTGCTGGGGCTGGTGTTTCAGGGTTTAGGGCAGTGCAGTGGTGTTCGGGCAGTGTAGGGGGTCGTGCTGGGGGTGGTGTTTCAGGGTTTAGGGCAGTGCAGTGGTGTTCGGGCAGTGTAGTGGGTCGTGCTGGGGCTAGTGTTTTAGGGTTTAGGGCAGAGCAATGGTGCTCAGGCAGTGTAGGGGGTTGTGCTGGGGGTGATGTTTCAGGGTTTAGGGCAGTGCAGTGGTGTTAGGGCAGTGTAGGGGGTCGTGCTGGGGGTGGTGTTTCAGGGTTTAGGGCAGTGCAGTGGTGTTCCGGCAGTGTAGGGGGTCGTGCAGGGGGTGGTGTTTCAGGGTTTAGTGCAGTGGTGTTCGGGCAGTGTAGGGGGTTGTGCTGGGGTGGTGTTTCAGGGTTTAGGGCAGTGCAGTGGTGTTCGGGCAGTGTAGGGTGTCGTGCTGAGGGGTGGTGTTTCAGGGTTTAGGGCAGTGCAGTAGTGTTTGGGCAGTGTAGGGGGTCGTGCAGGGGTGGTGTTTCAGGGTTTAGGGCAGTGCAGTGGTGTTCGGCCAGTGTAGGTAGTCTTGCTGGGGGTGGTGTTTCAGGGTTTAGGGCAGTGCAGTAGTTTTCGGGCAGTGCAGGCGGTCGTGCTGGGGCTGGTGTTTCAGGGTTTAGGGCAGTGCAGTGGTGTTCGGGCAGTGTACGGGGTTGTGCTGGGGCTGGTGTTTCAGGGTTTAGGGCAGTGCAGTGGTGTGCGGGCAGTGTACGGGGTTGTGCTGGGGCTGGTGTTTCAGGGTTTAGGGCAGTGCAGTGGTGTTTGGGAACTGTAGGGGGTCGTGCTGGGGGTGGTGTTTCAGGGTTTAGGGCAGTGGTGTTCGGGCAGTGTAGGGGGTCGTGCTGGGGCTGGTGTTTCAGGGTTTAGGGCAGTGCAGTGGTGTTCGGGCAGTGTAGGGGGTCGTGCTGGGGCTGGTGTTTCAGGGTTTTGGGCAGAGCAGTGGTGTTCGGGAAGTGTAGGGGTCGTGCTGGGGGTGGTGTTTCAGGGTTTAGGGCAGTGCAGTGGTGTTCGGGCAGTGTAGGGGGTCTTGCTGGGGGTGGTGTTTCAGGGTTTAGGGCAGTGCAGTGGTGTTCGGGCAGTGTAGGGGGTCTTGCTAGGGGTGGTGTTTCAGGGTTTAGGGCAGTGGTGTTCGGGCAGTGTAGGGGGTCTTGCTGGGGGTGATGTTTCAGGGTTTAGGGCAGTGCAGTGGTGTTCGGGCAGTGTAGGGGGTCTTGCTGGGGGTAGTGTTTCAGGGTTTAGGGCGGTGCAGTGGTGTTCGTGCAGTGTAGGGGGTCGTGCTGGGGGTGGTGTTTCAGGGTTTAGGGCAGTGCAGTAGTGTTCGGGCAGTGTAGGGGGTCGTGCAGGGGGTGGTGTTTCAGGGTTTAGGGCAGTGCAGTGGTGTTCTGGCAGTGTAGGGGGTTATGCTGGGGGTGGGGTTTCAGGGTTTAGGGCAGTACAGTGGTGTTCGGGCAGTGTAGGGGGTCGTGCAGGGGGTGGTGTTTCAGGGTTTAGGGCAGTGCAGTGGTGTTCGGGCAGTGTAGGGGGTCGTGCTGGGGCTGGTGTTTCAGGGTTTAGGGCAGTGCAGTGGTGTTTGGGCAGTGTAGGGGGTCTTGCTGGGGGTGGTGTTTCAGGGTTTAGGGCAGTGGTGTTCGGGCAGTGTAGGGGGTCGCGCTGGGGGTGGTGTTTCAGGGTTTAGGGCAGTGCAGTGGTGTTCGGGCAGTGTAGGGGGTCATGCACGGGGTGGTGTTTCAGGGTTTAGGGCAGTGCAGTGGTGTTCGGGCAGTGTAGGGTGTTGTGCTGGGGCTGGTGTTTCAGGGTTCAGGGCAGTGCAGTGGTGTTCAGGCAGTGTAGGGGGTCGTGCTGAGGCTGGTGCTTCACGGTTTAGGGCAGTGCAGTGGTGTTCGTGCAGTGTAGGGGGTCGTGCTGGGGCTGGTGTTTCAGGGTTTAGGGCAGTGCAGTGGTGTTCGGGCAGTGTAGGCGGTCGTGCTGGGGCTGGTGTTTCAGGGTTTAGGGCAGTGCAGTGGTGCTCGGGCAGTGTAGGGGGTCGTGCTGGGGCTGGTGTTTCAGGGTTTAGGGCAGTGCAGTGGTGCCCGGGCAGTGTAGGGGTCGTGCTGGGGGTGATGTTTCAGGGTTTAGGGTAGTGCAGTGGTGTTCGGGCAGTGTAGGGGGTCGTGCAGGGGCTGGTGTTTCAAGGTTTAGGCAGTGCAGTGGTGTTTGGGCAGTGTAGGGGGTCATGCTGGGGGTAGTGTTTCAGGGTTTAGGGCAGTGCAGTGGTGTTCGGGCAGTGTAGGGGGTCGTGCTGGGGGTGGTGTTTCAGGGTTTAGGTCAGTGGTGTTCGGGCAGTGTAGGGGGTCTTGCTGGGGGTGATGTTTCAGGGTTTAGGGCAGTGCAGTGGTGTTCGGGCAGTGTAGGGGGTCTTGCTGGGGATAGTGTTTCAGGGTTTAGGGCAGTGCAGTGGTGTTCGGGCAGTGTAGGGGGTCATGCTGGGGGTGGTGTTTCAGGGTTTAGGGCAGTGCAGTGGTGTTCGGGCAGTGTAGGGGGTCATGAAGGGGGTGGTGTTTCAGGGTTTAGGGCAGTGCAGTGGTGTTCGGGCAGTGTAGGGGGTCGTGCTAGGGGTGGTGTTTCAGGGTTTAGGGCAGTGCAGTGGTGTTCGGGCAGTGTAGGGGGTCATGCAGGGGCTGGTGTTTCAGGGTTTAGGGCAGTGCAGTGGTGTTCGGGCAGTGTAGGGGGTCGTGCTGGGGGTAGTGTTTTAGGGTTTAGGGTAGTGCAGTGGTGCTTGTGTAGTGTAGGGGGTCGTGCTGGGGGTAGTGTTTTAGGGTTTAGGGTAGTGCAGTGGTGTTTGTGTAGTGTAGGGGGTCATGTTTAAGGGTAGTGCAGTGGTGTTTGGGTAGTGTAGGGGGTCGTGCTGGGGGTAGTGTTTTAGGGTTTAGGGTAGTGCAGTGGTGTTTGTGTAGTGTAGGGGGTCGTGCTGGGGGTAGTGTTTTAGGGTTTAGGGTAGTGCAGTGGTGCTTGTGTAGTTTAGGGGGTCGTGCTGGGGGTAGTGTTTTAGGGTTTAGGGTAGTGCAGTGGTGTTTGTGTAGTGTAGGGGGTCATGTTTTAGGGTAGTGCAGTGGTGTTTGGGTAGTGTAGGGGGTCGTGCTGGTGGTAGTGTTTTAGGTTTTAGGTTAGTGCAGTGGTGTTTGGGTAGTGTAGGGGGTCGTGCTGGGGGTAGTGTTTTAGGGTTTAGGATAGTGCAGTGGTGCTTGTGTAGTGTAGGGGGTCGTGCTGGGGGTAGTGTTTTAGGGTTTAAGGTAGTGCAGTGGTGTTTTTGTAGTGTAGGGGGTCATGTTTTAAGATGAAATGCTCCAATACCTGACCAGTCTGCACTACATAAAACTGCAAAAAAACTAAAAATAAAAAGTGTTTTGCACACTTTTGTCATTGGGCTATATGTGGGCTACATCTGGGTAATATTTGTGCTACATTTGGGCTCTTTTTTCACTGGTGGCCATCTTGGAAGACTTCTTTGTTATGAAGTTTCCTAATTTCTTCATTTACTGCAGTCTCCTCAGTAGGAAATGCTTTCAGTTTTTTACTTTGATTCCATCAAGAAGGCATTCAGATGTGTCTCACATCTGCCATAAATTCAGAATGTTAGCACTCTAGTTGCTCATTAGATCACTGGAGTAAAGCTACTGCTCACCAGGGAGTTAACTGGTAGTCTGCTGCTGGTATTGAAAGTGATTGTTTCAGTCTGCATGTCAGAATTTTCTAATGAAATAGAAGAGGATTTGAGATCTCACTTAAAACATGCCCTAATTTTTCTTTCTGCAGCACTAACCATCATTTCTATTTCAAAAAGAACCCCTCATTTTGTTCCTTTTTAAATTAAATGTTTTAAGTGTTACCGGTTTATTCCAATCAAGATGGCTTCAGGTGTGCCATACTTTTGTCATAAGTAAGGCTGTTAGCGCTCTAGTTGTTCTTTAGAACACTCTGGGAAGCTGCAGTAGAACACAAAGGCATCAACTGGCAGGCTGCTCCTGTTGAAATATAACAGGAAGATATTTGAGATCACACTTGAAATATGTCCTAATTTTTCTTTCTACAGCACTAACCATAATTTCTATGACAAAATGAACCCCATCATTTTGTTCCTTTTTAAATTAAATGTTTTAAGTGTTACCAGTTTATTCCAATCAAGATGGCTTCAGGTGTGCCATACTTTTGTCATAAGTAAGGCTGTTAGCACTCTAGTTGTTTTTTAGAACACTCTGGGAAGCTGCAGTAGAACACAAAGGCATCAACTGGCAGGCTGCTCCTGTTGAAATATAACAGGAAGATATTTGAGATCACACTTGAAACATGTCCTAATTTTTCTTTCTACAGCACTAACCATAATTTCTATGACAAAATGAACCCCATCATTTTGTTCCTTTTTAAATTAAATTGTTTAAGTGTTACCAGTTTATTCCAATCAAGATGGCTTCAGGTGTGCCATACTTTTGTCATAAGTAAGGCAGTTAGCACTCTAGTTGTTCTTTAGAACACTCTGGGAAGCTGCAGTAGAACACAAAGGAATCAACTGACAGTCTCTGCCCTTGTTGGATGTACATGTTTTACTGAGAATGTCAGACTTCATTCTCACATGAGTGAGAAAGATAATGTGAATTTACAGAAAATATGCTCTCATTTTAGCTTCTGGAGCACCTTCCAAACCTCCATGGGACAAGCATGAGAAAATAGTGTTCTCTCAAACATGATTCATGATATCCCAGCAGAAGGTTTTTCACATGGTCAAATCACCTTAGAATACACCACAATTCCTAAAATTAGTATGGTACCATCAACAAATAAATTCTAATGTAACTAAAGCCTGTTATCACCCTTTATAGTTCTCCTTTTGGTGACCCTCAAAATCTTCTATTCACTACAATGCATTTCAATGAGGTACTATCATTTATATTGGTCCCAAGATGGCTGCCAGCAATTCCAGGATGAAGTGCTGACAGCCAATCAGATCTCACGATGACATGTGTGGTTAGGCTCCGCCCAGATATATATGTGACTTTACTTTTGATTTTCTCAGGAACTACTGAACGGATTTACACCATTTAAGCAAAAGGCACGACACTGAACCAAGGGCTACCTCTTTGCCAAATTTGGTGTAATTCCGTTCAGCAGTTCGGGCTGTAGCTGCGATTAAAGGTTCCTATGGAAAAATGAATGGGGAAAACGCGTTTTGGGACCCCCCCTTTTCTCGGCCCCCGCTTGAAGTATCACCCCGAGCCTTTCAGGATAGGAGCGGACCGGAGCGCCCCAACAAGTTGGAAACTTTCGCGAAGATTCGTCAACCGGCGCCAACGTTATTTCAAATAGAATGTCGCGGATTTCCTATGGATAATAGGTTTTAACTATAACTATCTACTGGCGACCGCCAGTAGATAATGTATGTATATGTATATGTGTATGTATATGTATATATGTATATATGTATATGTATATATGTATGCATATATATGTATGTATATATGTATGTATATGTATATATATATGTATGTATATATATATGTGTCTACAGGTCACTCCCAGCACAGATACACACAACAAAATAACTGTTATTTCCAACTTGTCAGGAAACTTCAAACTAATGGTAACATTATTGTACGCCAGGCTGACAAGGGGGGTAATGTGGTGCTTTGGTCTAGAGAATTGTACCTAGAGGAGGCACTTAAACAGCTAAATGATTGTAGTTGTTATAGGAGAAGTGATATTGGGAAGGTAAAACAGACGTGGTGTGATTTTTATTTAAAACTGACTGCTTGGAGAAGTGCAGGTCTTATTAGCATTGATGAACTGAAATATCTTAAAAATGACCATCCGGTTATTCCGGTTATGTATCTTATTCCTAAGGTGCATAAGGATATTGAAAGACCCCCAGGTAGACCCATTATTTCCGCTCGGAACAGCATTACGGAAAATACCTCTCGTTATGTAGACTTTTTTTTACAGGAGCATGTAAAGCAGCTCCCGTCTTATATTCAAGGCACAGGTGATTTTTTAAATAAAATCAAAGGTATCAAATGGGACCCTGAATATCTATTGATTACTCTTGATGTTACTAGCCTTTACACCAGTATTCATCATCATGACGGTGTCAAGGCTGTTGGGCACTACCTAGGAACTAAATCGATTCATATGTGTAACCATAATAAGATGCTATTGACAATGATAAGTACCTGTTTGGAAAATAATTTCTTCCTGTTTCAGAACCAGGTGTTCCAGCAGATTAGAGGTGTTGCGATGGGGGCCTGCTTCTGCCCTAGTTATGCCTGTTTACATATGGGACTATGGGAGGAGCAGGTCCTCAGAGCAGCTTTCTCTGAAACATTAAAGACACATGTGATTTGTTGGTATCGCTTTATTGACGATCTCTTCTTGATTTGGAAGGGTTCAGAATTACAAGCCACAAAATTTATAGAGGAGATTAATGTCAACTCTTTGAATTTGGAATTTACAGCCAGTATGAGCAAGGAAATTGTTTCATTCCTAGATGTAGAGATTTATATTTGTGAAGGCCAGTTGGAAACCAAGCTCCATAGGAAACCTTCAGCTGGGAACTCAGTACTTCACGCGACAAGTCATCATCCGGGTCACCTGATCCGCAGCATTCCCTATGGAGAAATGCTGCGTATCAGGCGCATCTGCAGTAGACAAGAGGATTGCACCATGGCTCAGAGTGAAAGTAAAAAAGATTCTTAGACAGGGATACTCGGGAAGTGATATTGATCGGGCAATCCAAAGAGCCAATCTGGTCTCGAGGTCTGATGCTCTACTGAGTACCCGTGGTGTTACATCCCAGGTTATAGACCAGCCTGTAGAACCTACGAGATTGGTTCTGACATACAATCGGCAACATCGTACCATACGCAAAATCATCAAACATAATTGGAACCTTATACGTAATGATTCTGTTATTGGGGAGTTGGCTACTTCGGCCCCAAATATAACGTTTAGAAGAGCACGTTCCATGTGTAGTGACTTAGTCAAAAGCAGCCCTGAGATATTGGTGACTAAAACTTGGTTAAACTCCAGGAAGGGTTTTTATCGCTGTACTAATTGCAAAGCCTGCAAACATGGTGTAAGTACTTCATCATACAGAACCCCCTTCCACTCTACTCCGAAACTGATTACTAAGTTGCTCACATGCAAAACGGAATTTGCTGTTTATGTGCTGGAGTGTCCGTGTGGCCTGCAATATGTGGGCAGTACCAAGTTGCAGGTGCACAAGAGGATACTCCAGCACATTAGAGCCATTGTTAACAGCGATCCAGCATATCCAGTTGCCAGACACTTTAATGAATGTCATGGTAATGCAGTTGAGCAGCTCAAATATTTTGTGGTGGACTCTGTATTGCCGCTTAGACGAGGTGGCAACCGCGAAGCGATGTTACGCAAACTTGAAACCCGATTCATTCTTGAATTAGATACTAAGTCACCAAACGGTCTTAATGTCAGTGAAGACTTTCATACTTGTTTATAAAATGTATTAGATAAACTGTTTAGCTTGCATCACATATAGACAGAAAGAGAGCAATACTATATGTGATATATATATTTTTTAGCCTGAGCATTTTAGCCTCCTCCCTTATCTTTTTTATACATCAATTTTTAGTATAGTATGTTGTATAGCACTTTTTTGCACAAGCACTTTAACTCGGTATGACTTAGAAAAATGGAGCAAAGCCCATTTGGGCATGAGGCTTAGGCACTAGCACTTTATTTAATGTAATTGATCTCAACAGTGTTATGTTATTTGGTTATGTCAATAGGTGATACCATTAACACATTGGGCATGGATCTTAGGGTTTCAGCGTATGACTTTGTGGTCCCATTTTTCATCAGAAAGCAGAAATTTATTATTGTGGGATTTTTATAATTATATTGTACATAATTATTTAATATGCTTTTTTAAATATGCACAGTGTCTTAATTGATTTTAGAATATACACCCACTTGGGTTTTATTCTTTTAACACTGCTAATATTTATATTTTACCGCTTTTTTGATATTATGACATCGCTAGGGATCAATACATGTTCATGACATCAATGAAAATTGCAATTTTATGCGTTGGATTCAAACCCTTTATTTTGCTCACCTTTTAAATGAACTGTTGGGTCTTAAACTTATTTATTCATGAATTAAATGAATGCTGCTATATTATCTGTGCCAATTGAAACGAACAATCAAGTATGTTTTCTATCTCTATGAGAGAGTGCTTTTTTTTTTAATATCACGTGTTCATGCATTGTCACTTTAAAAATGTGGTTTTCCTCATTCACGTTATGTGATCAAGGTCTCTGGAAGGCCGAAACGTGTTATGGCGGCAGTGCAGGGTGAAAAATAAAGAATATTTGCACTGACATCTGGGTCTGTGTTCATCTGTTCCCTGGAACGTGGAAGCTGGTGACGGAGTTTGCAGTATATATGTATGTATATGTATATATATATGTATGTATATGTATATATATATGTATGTATATGTATATATATATATATTGTAGATAATCCTTTTTAAAACGATTCCTGCAACGCTGAATCGAAAAAACGGAACGGACTCCACTTTCTTTGTGCCAATGATTTATTTTGTGCGATGTGCTGCCATGACGCGTTTCGGCCTCGCAGGGCCTTGATCACATGCTGTGCCGTCATATCCTCCCCATATTTAAAGTGCCAAGTGCCTAAATAAATATAGAAAACAGACTCCCCGTCTGAGTTCCTCTTTTACAAGTTAGCAGCATTTGTTACACATTTGTAAGCATAAGTCCTACAATTTCAATCCTGTGTGCAAATTACGCAATTGATCTGTATAAATACAAATAAATAGATGCATGTGCAAATTACGCAATTAATCTGTATAAATACTAATAAATATGTGCATACACAATAAATAACATTTCAAGAAGCATGAATGCAAGTACATAAAAATCAGTTTAAAATCTCCCTGTTTTTATATTGCTGTAAAGTACCAACCTGTACTAGCATAAATGAAAGGTAAAAGAGAAATGTTAAAAATCATTAAAAGGACCAATCTTAACTTCATGTGCAAAAATGCAAAATTACAAGGAGAGTACTGCCCCTATGGGCGTTCGCCCTACTGCTTGTAAAGTAGATATATGTGATGCAATGTGCAAAAGTGCTAAAGTGCTGACCTGCATATAGATTTTATTCTTATGCAGAAAAAGTGCCAAGTGCAGGTTAAAACAAAAACATAATTGTAAAAAATGGTATGTATGTATATATGTATATATATATATATATGTATATATGTGTATATGTATATGTGTATATGTATATGTGTATATGTATATGTATATATGTATATATGTATATGTGGATATATAAATATATGTATATGTGTATATATATGTATATATGTATATGTGTATAAATATATATATGTATGTATATGTGTATTATCTACTGGCGGTCGCCAGTAGATAGTTATAGTTAGGACCTATTATCCATAGGAAATCCTCGACATTCTATTTGCAATAACGTTGGCGCCGGTTGACGAATCTTCGCGAAAGCTTCCAACTTGTTGGGGCGCTCCGTTCCGCTCCTACCCTGAAAGTCTCGGGGTGATACGTCAAGCGGGGGCCGAGAAAAAGGGGGTCCCAAAACGCGTTTTCCCCATTCATTTTTCCATAGGAACCTTTAGTCGCAGCTACAGCCCGAACTGCTGAACGGAATTACCCCAAATTTGGCAAAGAGGTAGCCCTTGGTTCAGACTGGTGCCTTTTGCTAAAATGGTGTAAATCCGTTCAGTAGTTCCTGAGAAATTCACAATTAAAATCACATATATATCTATGGGCACGTCGGATCCGCGTACCCTCCCGATCACGAGCTGCATGCTAATTGGCTGTCAACACTCCAAATCAAGAAGTGTTGGCAGCCATTTTGTCCCTCGGTAGAACCGAGGGACAGAAACAAGTGCGCAAAGCGCAAAAGGGAGCAAGGTAGAAACACCCTGACCCCCTAGGTCTGCTCAGGGGTCCCACAAGGACCCCTGAGCAGAAAAAGCATTTTTTTTTTTTAAATCGGCGGGATGCGCTTAGGCTGCGCGGATCCCGCCGAGAAAAAAAGAAACAAGTGCGCAAAACGCACAAAGGGGGCAGGGTAGAAACACCCTAACCCCCTAGGCCTGCTCAGTGGGTCCCACAAGTACCCCCTGGGCAAAAAAAAGCATTTTTCTTTTTTTTTTTTTAAATCGGCAGGATGCGCTCAGGGTGCGTGGATCCTGCAAAAAAAAAAAATCGAGCGCGGTCTCCGCGCTTCGATGTAAATTTGCCCCGGGTGGGCCAAGTCCCGGGGGCATGCTGGGGGGGGTTTATTTTATGTATGGGGGGCCTCTAAGGGCCCCCAAGCCCGAGGACCGCCACCCCCGGGGCTTTATTTGAGAAAGTAGCGGGAGGGCTCTGAGCCCTCCCGCAGCCCCGGGACCACCACCTCCCCGGGGCTTCTTTATTTATTAAATTAACATGTGTGGGGGGCTCCAGCCCCCACACGCCCGAGGACCACCACCTCCCGGGGCACTAACAAAATTGAAAATGGGGGTCCGTTAAGGACCCCGAGCCCCGGGGACCACCACCTCCCCGGGGCTGTGCATTTGGATGGGAGGGGGCCGCGCGGCCCCCTCCTGGAGCCTGTGGTGGCCCTGGGGACCGCCACCCCCAGGGCCGGCTCCTGCAGTGTCCCGGGGTGCCTACCCCCGGGACACTGCTGTTTGCAATGACAGGACGGGAGCCTCGCGGCTCCCGTCCTGTCATTGCAAACTGCTTTGGATATTGGAAGACAGAGCAGGGAAACCTGCTCTCGCTTCCAATATCCAAAGACAATTGCTTTCCACATGGGGAGCAGCATGTTAGCTGCTCCCCATGTGGAAAGCAATGCCGGCTCGCGCAGGAGGCGGGGAGCCGGCAGGACTGTGGGGGGTTTGGGGACCCCCCCACAGTCCCCAACCAGAGGCCAGGCCCCGGGGGATGGGGTCCCCGGGGCAAGTAGTGGCCCGGGAGGGGGGCCACGCGGCCCCCCTCCCCAGAAATATATTTTTTTTAAAAATAAAAAAATAAAAAAAGGCCTGCCCCGGGGGATGGGGTCCCCGGGGCAAAAGGAGGCCTGAGGAGGGGGGCCACGCAGCCCCCCTCCTTAAAAATTAATGAAAAAGTGTGGCCATGCCCCGGGGGATGGGGTTCCCGGGGTAGGATTCGGCCAGGGGAGGGGGGCCACGCGGCCCCCTTCCCGTATAATTTAAAAAAAATAAAAAAAAAGGGGATAAGGCCCTGGGGGATGGGGTCCCCAGGGCCCAAAAATAGGAAAAAGGAAGGGGGGCCACACAGCCCCCCTTCAGGGACAAAAACCAAAAAAAAAAAAAAAACGATCGGGCCCCAGGCCCCGCCCCCTTCCTTCACCACTCTGCAAACGCGCCCCCTGGCGCGTTTGCAGATGGGGAAGTAATTCCCCTTCAATACTGGGGGTCCCTGGGGGCCAACTAGCCCACCAGGAACCTCCAGTATGCGCCAGGGGGCTGCGTTGCAGAGAGGTGTAAAGAGGCCACGCCCCTTTTTACACCTCTCTGCAACGCAGCTCTGTGGCGCTTTTTGAATATACCTGTTGGGCTAGTTGGCCCCCAGGGACCCTCAGGATTCAAGGGGAGTTAATCCCCCAACTTAAAACGCGCCACGGGGCGCGTTTGCACAGTGGTGAAGGGAGGGGCGGGGCTTCAGGTGACATGTGTGCAAACAGGCCCCGTGGCGTGTTTTAAGATGGGGGATTAAGTCCCCTTGAATCCTGAGGGTCCCTGGAGTCCAACTAGCCCACCATGTACTTCCAAAAGCGCCACAGAGCTGCCTTGCAGAGAGGTGTAAAAGGGGTGTGGCCTCTGTACACGTCTCTGCAACGCAGCCCCCTGGCGCATACTGGAGGTTCCTGGTGGGCTAGTTGACCTCAGGGACCCTCATGATTAAAGGGGACTTAATCCCCCAACTTAAAACGCGCCACGGGGCGCGTTTGCAGAGATGTCACCTCAGGCCCCGCCCCTCCCTTCACCATTGTGCAAATATTCCGCTAAAATCAGCCGAAATACGAATTCCGATTTACTCACCTGTTATCAGGAGAGACCTCAGTGCTGCATCTTTCAGCCCAGTACTGATCCTGAAAAGTAATTTTAACCGTACTTACCAGTAACTTGAATTTCCTTCCATAGGATATCATTGCCTGCTTTTTGCTGAAAAAGTTTCTAAGTGTCGATTTTTGAAACATACAAATATTCCTCTAAAATCAGCCGAAATACGAATTCCGATTTACTCACCTGTTATCAGGAGAGACCTCAGTGCTGCATCTTTCAGCCCAGTACTGATCCTGAAAAGTAATTTTAACCGTACTTACCAGTAACTTGAATTTCCTTCCAAAGGATATCATTGCCTGCTTTTTGCTGAAAAAGTTTCTAAGTGTCGATTTTTGAAACATACAAATATTCCTCTAAAATCAGCCGAAATACGAATTCCGATTTACTCACCTGTTATCAGGAGAGAACCCAGTGCTGCATCTTTTAGCCCAGCACTGACCCTGAAAAGTAATTTTAACCGTACTTACCAGTAACTTGTATTTCCTTCCATAGGAATCCATTGTCTGGTTTTCAGCAGAAAAGTTTCAAAGTGTCGATTTTCACAAACTACAAATATTCCTTAAAAATCGCCTGTATGACTTAAACGCATTCTTTCAACTGTTTACAGGAGATGCACCAGTGCTGGATCCAGGATCCACCACTGAGTGAGAAAAAGTCACGATAACACTACTTACCTGCTAAGTGAATTTCCTCCCATAGGACAACATTGGTGATTCTATGTGAAAAAGTTTCTAAGTGTCCACTTTTAAAATACAATAATATTCCTTAAAAATCACTACTGTAACCAAAACGCTTTTACTCAACTGTTTACAGGAGATGTCCCAGGACTGAATCTACGATCCAGTCCTGTGGTTAGAAAAGTAATCCATAAAGTAACTAATTGCATTTAGCTAGAAATTCACATTGAGCTCAATGTTGCATTGTGTTTGAAATTGTGTTGCCCATTGCAACAACTGTAACTACTGTACTTAAAAGTCTATTGCCTATTTGCAAAGTATTTAAAGTAAATTAATTCATTCTGAGAAAGTATATTTTGTAATGTAATGTATAATGTAATTACAATGTAATTTAAAAAATAAAATATCTAAAAATAAATAGTTTAAAAAAATGTAGTAAATCAGTATGAAAAAAATAAAAATAACAATTAATACATTTAAAAATTGGCATTTACAAAACCTTTGAAATTCACTGAAAAAAACCATAGGTTTCAGACATGTTATAGTTAGGAATTAGCATTTAAAAAACCTTTGAAATTCACTGAAAAAACCATAGGTTTCAGACATGTTATAGTTAGAAATTAGCATTTAAAAAACCTTTGAAATTCACTGAAAAAACCATAGGTTTCAGGCACGTTATAGTTAGAAATTAGCATTTAAAAAACCTTTGAAATTCACTGAAAAAACCATAGGTTTTAGGGACAGTTATAGTTACTTGGACATTGCACTCGTACAAAACCCGTGGAAATTCCCCCGTTATAGTTAGTTCAGCTAATTATAACTCGCGCCCCGCAATGCACTGCTGATGACGTCACATATTACATCACTCATGACATGGTCAGTGACATCACTGATGACATCACTGATGACATCTCAAATGACATCACTGATGACATCAACCATGTGATAATTTCATGCATCTTCTCACACCCTAATATAACTTTTGATACACCCACTCTAAATTACAGACTGCCATTCTCAAAAACAAAGACACTCCAACACCAATAACTACATACCCACTCACTGATTCTTAGGTCTACACACACATCCACTCACTCACCCGTACAGTCACTCATACTTACGGTCACTCAGTACAGGACTATCATATGCACTCATACACCTATATAAACACTGACACACCGCCACTCATCCATAGAGGTACTCACACACCTAGTCAGTCATGCAAAAATTTAATCACACACCCATTTACTCACCTATACAGTTATACACACACCAGCTCACTTACTCATACAAATACTAGCACATTCTTACGCTCTTATACAATAACTGATACAAGCACACACGCATCCATACAGCCACTCTCACAATCACACACTCTCACGTATAGCCTTTTAAATACTCTAACACATATATATACTTCCTTTTACATATGTAGTTACTCGCACATGTACCACTGAGATATACATTCACTCACTAACACACCCATACACACACTCACCCACCCAAGCAGACCATCACAGACGCACTCTTCAAATCATGCACCCAGTGAATCACCCACTCACACATCTATGTACAGAGTCGCACACACCCCACCCACACAAACACTCAGGCACCCATACAGATACTCAGACAACCAATCAATAACTCATATAGACACTCATGTAGCTATTCACAAACCCATGCAGCCACTTACACAGCAACAGACAGACGGATACAGACATTCACCCAGTTTAGTCACTAACCCATGCATTCAGTAAGATAAGTTTAATCACTCACTTATACAGTTAGTCACGCACCTACTAAATCATCCATTCAGACACTTATACACCCACTCACTCTTCAATACGCCTTTCCCTATATATATTAAACATATTTAAACTTTACAGAAACACACAGTCACTGGATGATGTCATCAGTGATGTCATCAGTGATGTCATTTGAGATGTCATCAGTGATGTCATCAGTGATGTCACTGACCATGTCATGAGTGATGTAATATGTGACGTCATCAGCAGTGCATTGCGGGGCGTGAGTTATAGTTACCTGAACTAACTATAACGGGGAATTTCACGGGTTTTGTACGAGTGCAATGTTCAACTAACTATAACTTTCCCTAAAACCTATGGTTTTTTCAGTGAATATATATATGTATATGTATGTGTATATATATGTATATGTATGTATGTATTCAAAAGAACTGCTTTCGCTTTCACTCCGTTTTCCTGCAAAGCAGACGCAGACCACAAGGTTGGTGCTTAAGATGATTTAATGTTGGCCATAACGCGTTTCGGTCCAGCCGGACCTTGATCACATGACAACGCTGCTACGTTTTCACAACCTTTTTAAAGTGCCACATGCTTGTTGTGATTGGTGGTAATTCATAGACATAAAAGACCCATTCTATATGGCGATTTAGGCACATTGGATCTAGGTTTGTGTGGTAGTATAAATACTAAAATAGTTTTACATGTAAGATGATATCTTAACAATACTAAAAACATATTGTTAAAACAGTGCAGCCAATAAATACATATCATATATTAAATAATCAAATAAATATATAAATATTCATTATGATATAAAGTATTCATAGTAAAATTGTTGTTTTCCACAAAAGTGTAACACAGATAAATCCATTAACAATTTTCAGTATTTTTGAATAAAAACCCCACTGTCATATCACAAGGTGCTACTACAATGTGCCCATGGGACGAGTATTCTAGCTTGAATGCCTCCATTTCATTTTCTCCAGATTTTCTGTTCACCTGCAGCCTCCAAATGTCTTATTTTTATAAAGTGCTCGTGCTAATGACTATTGCAATTTTTCCTTTCCTGGTTACCCCCATAACACCCTGCGTGTAATGGTGCTAAAAACAAATATTCAAAGTAACGTGCAAATTAAAAAAACCATGATAGTCAATGGTGAAGGTTGGAAGGCAGCCTCCCTCAATAGTGGCCTAAAGTGGCACATTTCATTTCATTCCAAATCGTCTTTTTAGCTGTATTTGTTCCAAAATATAGAAATTATAAATACTTTATTAAATATTTAGTTAAAGTGCATAAAGTTTGTTTCAGTTGATAGCAGTGCAAGCAAGGGCAAGTTGGTTCAGCAAAGTCTCATTGTAGAGAAGTATAGAGGTCCTCCGTATTATTTAACTCCCCTGGGGTCTTGCTATCCAAGTTGAGAATGTATCTGGTCTCCAGTTTTCTAAGTCGCCCTTCCCTATCGCCTCCCTTTTGGGATTAGATATAGAATCAATTACATAGTATGAGAAGTCTTTCAGATTGCTCTCATGTACTTCTCGGAAATGTCTGGCGACAGGGTACGTGGGGTCACAATTATTTATCGCTCTGTGTTGCAGGATTCTCTTATTCACCGGGAGTTTAGTACTCCCTACATATTTGAGTTTGCAAGAGCACTGTAGAATGTAGATGGCATATTCAGTTTTACAGTGAAGTGGTTTATTGATTTTAATTTCCTTATCACTGAAAGCTGTACAATAATTTTTTTTGTTAATGCCATACTGACAAGCCTTGCAGTTCCTGCATTTAGTGAACCCACTTGAGTGTATCTATCGTTTCTGGGCTACTGGAGACCATACTATTGTACATAGAGGAGGCCCTCCTATAGGTAATATTTAATTTAGGAGACAGCTCTGTCCCTACCACTGAATTATTTTTCACAGCAGGCCAATTGCGTTGCATGATTTTTTTAATTGATTTTTCTTGGGCACTAAATGCTATAATTAGTCTTAATTCATTGGGATTTTGTTTAGGACTAATAACTTTGATCTTATTTTTGTTTGTAGTTAGAAGCTGTTCTCTATCTAGATTCTGTGTTTTATTAATAGCTGCCTCGATCGTTTTGCTTGAGTACCCTCTGGATAAAAATCTTTTTTGCTTTCCAGTTGGGCTTTAACCTGATCAATGTGGTTGCTGCAGATTCTCTTAAGGCGCAACATTTCCCCATAAGGGATGCTTTGAATTAGGTGTCTAGGATGAAAACTTGAAGAGTGGAGTGTTGTCTTTCCAGCTGTTTCTTTCCTATATACCCTGGTTTCCAATTTATTTTCATTACGGTATATTTCAACATCCAGAAAGTGAATACTAGTGTCACTGATGGTAGACGTGAAACTTAAATTGATATTGTTGTTGTTTATAGCTGACACAAACTTCATAGCTTCCGTTTGCGAGCCCTCCCACACAATGAACAAATCATCAATGTATCGAATAAGCATTTTGACATTTTTGTCCATGTATTGCTTGTGAGTGTCTCTGAGGACCAGCTCCTCCCACCAGCCCATAAACAGACAGGCATAGCTGGGGGAGAAGCTGGCCCCCATAGCCACTCCTTGCATCTGCTGGTAATGGGTCTTATCAAACATAAATATGTTGTTATTCAGACAAAAATTCGCTAACATCACATTGTGTTGGGGCAAAGTCATTTTGTTCTTTCCTAGATAATGTTCAATTGCACGTATCCCATCTTTATGGTTAATACAAGTATATAAGGATACAACATCCAGCGTTAATAACATGTAATTTCTATTCCATCTAAAGTTTTTCAACTTAGAGATAAAATAACTCGTGTCCCTTATATAAGATGGCAGTTGTTGAACTAAGTCCTGTAAAAAAAAAGTCAATGTACTTAGAAGCATTTTCAAGTAGACTTTGTTGTGCAGAGATGATTGGTCTTCCGGGAGGTTTCAGTGCATTTTTATGGATTTTAGGAATAAAATAGATGTTTGGGACAGTCGGATGATCCTTTCTGATGAATTGATATTCATCCATAGTTAAAAGTCCCGCACTTTTTCATGCCACCAGTTTTCCGTGAAATTCGTTGGAAATTCCTCTTAGGGCCAGCGCATTACTAATCCGGTAGCATGCTCTGTCATTTAACTGTGACAATGCCTCCTCCATATAGTCTTTTCGGGCCCATAAAACCATGTTACCTCCTTTGTCCGAATTTCTAATGATGATGTTTTTGTCTTTTCGTAATTTGGTCATGAGGTGGTGGTATTGCCTGTTTCTGTTGGTTATCTTCCTTCTCGTGTATATATATATGTATATGTATGTATATATATGTATGTATATATATGTATATGTATGTATATATATGTATATGTATGTATATGTATATGTATGTATATGTATGTATATATATATGTATGTGTATGTATATGTATGTGTATGTATATGTATGTATATATATGTATATGTATGTATATGTATATATATGTATGTATATGTATGTATGTATATGTATGTATATGTATATATATATATATATATGTATATATATGTATGTATATATATGTATATATGTGTATATGTATATATATGTATGTATATGTATATATGTATATGTATGTATATATATATGTATGTATGTATATGTATGTATGTGTATGTATGTATATGTATGTATATATATATGTATATGTATGTATGTATATGTATGTATATGTATGTATGTATATGTATATATATATTTATTTAAGAAGTTTTATATAGCGCTGGCCTGACCCGAGGGTATCGGAGCGCTTTACAACAGATACATTGCAGAGAATCACAAAAAAAACAATTAGCAGTGCAGGTCGATGGTGGGGAGATCTTTTTCGAAGTCTTGGGGACAAGGAGTCAAAGCAGTGCGAGGTGTCTGCTTTCCCGCTCCGACTGCTCCTATCAGTTCCCTAGGGAGCGGTCGAGGAACAGGGTTTTGAGTTGGCTTTTGAATTTTACAAAAGAGGGAATAGTTCTGATGTGGGGGGAATAGAGTTCCAGATTCTAGGCGCGCTCCCGGCGAAGGATCGTGTCGCAGTTTTTTGTTTTCGAGTTTTCAGCGTGATGATTAGGAGGGAGTTTGAGCTTCTGAGGTTCCTGGCCTGACCGGCTTTTTTGAGTTTGGCCGCCAAATATTTGGGTTTGCCGGTGTGCAGGGCTTTGTGTGTGAGGCAGGCTGTTCTGAAGCTAACCCGCATTTTGACTGGGAGCCACTTATTGTTCTCTGAGTGCAGGAGAAATATGATCGAATTTCTTGATTCCGGTGACCATTCTGGCTGCTGCATTGAGAGTTGTTTTGAGGGGAGCCAGATGTGATTTTGCTTTTCCTGAGAGGACAGCATTCCCATAGTCCAGTCTTGACAACACCAATGCTTCGGTGGCCTGTTTGAGATCACTGGGCGTAATGAAAGGTTTTATTTTGTTCAGTAGCTTTAGGTTAAGGAAAGCGCTCTTAGCTGAGTTCTTGATGTGTATGGTCATGTCCAGTTTCAGGTCGAGCGTGATGCCTAGTGATTTGACAGAGTCAGCCAGGGTGAGGTTCCCGTTGAGCGCATCGACGGCTTTTAGCCATTCCGCAATTTGGGGGTTCTCCTCTTTGTTCGAGATGAGGAGTGATTCGGTTTTGTCGGGGTTTAATTTAAGGTGATTATATGACAGCCAGTGTTGAACATCTCTCAGTACTTCATTGAGTCTTTGAATGTCTCTGATGGAGGCGGTTTCCAAGTAGATCTGGGTATTGTCAGCATCAAGATGGAAGCGGATGTTGGCTTTTTTGAATAGTTTGGTGAGAGGTTCCATGTAGATGTTGAAGAGTTGCGGGGAGAGCACTGAGCCTTGAGGGACTCCCTTGTTGACTGGGTGAAGGTCGGATGTAAAGTTTTTGATTTTGAATTTTTGAGTGCGATTGTGTAGGTAAGGAAGAGAACCATTGGAGGACCACCTTGCCAAGTCTGGCTCTTTCTTGGAGAGCCCTGATGAGGAGTTTGTGGTCTACCGTGTCGAATGCTGCCGATAGGTCTAGGAGAATGAGGAGGCAGCATTGGTCAGAGTCTAGTGATTTGTGGATATCGTCGATGATGTTGAGGATCGCGGTTTCAGTGCTACAGCTTTTTCTGAAGCCAGACTGATGGACGTCCAGGAGGTTGATGTTGTCCAAGTGTTGGGTTAGTTGTTGGAGTACGCATCTTTCTAGGATTTTGGACAGAAGAGGAAGGTTAGAGACAGGTCTAAAGTTATTCAAATCCTGTATGTCAAGGCCGGGTTTTTTCAGCAAAGGCGTGACTTGTCCTACTTTAAGGCAGGCTGCAACGACTCCATTTTTCATGGAGCTGTTTATGATCGTGCACCACAGCGGTGCCAGGGAGTGCTTCAGCTTTTTGGTCAGTTGGGGGGAATGGGGTCAAGGAGATGAGGGTTTGGAGGTGGAGATAAGATTGATTATCTCAGTTTCCTGAATGGGGCGGAAACTTAGCCAGGATTTGGTAGAGGGACAAGGGGCGATATCATACGCCCCGGATGTGCTGCTCTTTGTGGGGAGGGTATTGTTGGTGTCCAGTGAGATTTCGATCTTAGTAATCTTGTCATTAAAGAAGTTGGCGAAGTTGTCGCAGAGTTCTTTGGACGCCTGTATTGAGGAAGTAGCGGGCTTGGAGGTTTGTTGCCTGATGATATTATAGAGCTCTTTGGGTCTATTTTTTGCGCAGTCCAGTGTATGTATATGTATATGTATGTATATGTATATATATATATGTATATGTATATATATATATATATATATGTATGTATATGTGTATATGTATATATGTATGTATATGTATATATGTATGCATATATATATGTATGTATATGTATGCACATATATGTATATGTATGTATATATATATATATATATGTATGTATATGTATGTATATATATATATGTATGTATATGTATATGTGTATGTATATGTATATATGTATATATGTATATGTATATATGTATGCATATATATGTATGTATATATGTATGTATATGTATATATATATGTATGTATATATATATGTGTCTACAGGTCACTCCCAGCACAGATACACACAACAAAATAACTGTTATTTCCAACTTGTCAGGAAACTTCAAACTAATGGTAACATTATTGTACGCCAGGCTGACAAGGGGGGTAATGTGGTGCTTTGGTCTAGAGAATTGTACTTAGAGGAGGCACTTAAACAGCTAAATGATTGTAGTTGTTATAGGAGAAGTGATATTGGGAAGGTAAAACAGACGTGGTGTGATTTTTATTTAAAACTGACTGCTTGGAGAAGTGCAGGTCTTATTAGCATTGATGAACTGAAATATCTTAAAAATGACCATCCGGTTATTCCGGTTATGTATCTTATTCCTAAGGTGCATAAGGATATTGAAAGACCCCAGGTAGACCCATTATTTCCGCTCGGAACAGCATTACGGAAAATACCTCTCGTTATGTAGACTTTTTTTACAGGAGCATGTAAAGCAGCTCCCGTCTTATATTCAAGGCACAGGTGATTTTTTAAATAAAATCAAAGGTATCAAATGGGACCCTGAATATCTATTGATTACTCTTGATGTTACTAGCCTTTACACCAGTATTCATCATCATGACGGTGTCAAGGCTGTTGGGCACTACCTAGGAACTAAATCGATTCATATGTGTAACCATAATAAGATGCTATTGACAATGATAAGTACCTGTTTGGAAAATAATTTCTTCCTGTTTCAGAACCAGGTGTTCCAGCAGATTAGAGGTGTTGCGATGGGGGCCTGCTTCTCCCCTAGTTATGCCTGTTTACATATGGGACTATGGGAGGAGCAGGTCCTCAGAGCAGCTTTCTCTGAAACATTAAAGACACATGTGATTTGTTGGTATCGCTTTATTGACGATCTCTTCTTGATTTGGAAGGGTTCAGAATTACAAGCCAAAAAATGTATAGAGGAGATTAATGTCAACTCTTTGAATTTGGAATTTACAGCCAGTATGAGCAAGGAAATTGTTTCATTCCTAGATGTAGAGATTTATATTTGTGAAGGCCAGTTGGAAACCAAGCTCCATAGGAAACCTACAGCTGGGAACTCAGTACTTCACGCGACAAGTCATCGTCCGGGTCACCTGATCCGCAGTAGTCCCTATGGAGAAATGCTGCGTATCAGGCGCATCTGCAGTAGACAAGAGGATTGCACCATGGCTCAGAGTGAAAGTAAAAAAAGATTCTTAGACAGGGGATACTCGGGAAGTGATATTGATCGGGCAATCCAAAGAGCCAATCTGGTCTCGAGGTCTGATGCTCTACTGAGTACCCGTGGTGTTACATCCCAGGTTATAGACCAGCCTGTAGAACCTACGAGATTGGTTCTGACATACAATCGGCAACATCGTACCATACGCAAAATCATCAAACATAATTGGAACCTTATACGTAATAATTCTGTTATTGGGGAGTTAGCTACTTCGGCCCCAAATATAACGTTTAGAAGAGCACGTTCCATGTGTAGTGACTTAGTCAAAAGCAGCCCTGAGATATTGGTGACTAAAACTTGGTTAAACTCCAGGAAGGGTTTTTATCGCTGTACTAATTGCAAAGCCTGCAAACATGGTGTAAGTACATCATCATACAGAACCCCCTTCCACTCTACTCCGAAACTGATTACTAAGTTGCTCACATGCAAAACGGAATTTGCTGTTTATGTGCTGGAGTGTCCGTGTGGCCTGCAATATGTGGGCAGTACCAAGTTGCAGGTGCACAAGAGGATACTCCAGCACATTAGAGCCATTGTTAACAGCGATCCAGCATATCCAGTTGCCAGACACTTTAATGAATGTCATGGTAATGCAGTTGAGCAGCTCAAATATTTTGTGGTGGACTCTGTATTGCCGCTTAGACGAGGTGGCAACCGCGAAGCGATGTTACGCAAACTTGAAACCCGATTCATTCTTGAATTAGATACTAAGTCACCAAACGGTCTTAATGCCAGTGAAGACTTTCATACTTGTTTATAAAATGTATTAGATAAACTGTTTAGCTTGCATCACATATAGACAGAAAGAGAGCAATACTATATGTGATATATATATTTTTAGCCTGAGCATTTTAGCCTCCTCCCTTATCTTTTTTATACATCAATTTTTAGTATAGTATGTTGTATAGCACTTTTTTGCACAAGCACTTTAACTCGGTATGACTTAGAAAAATGGAGCAAAGCCCATTTGGGCATGAGGCTTAGGCACTAGCACTTTATTTAATGTAATTGATCTCAACAGTGTTATGTTATTTGGTTATGTCAATAGGTGATACCATTAACACATTGGGCATGGATCTTAGGGTTTCAGCGTATGACTTTGTGGTCCCATTTTTCATCAGAAAGCAGAAATTTATTATTGTGGGATTTTTTATAATTATATTGTACATAATTATTTAATATGCTTTTTTTAAATATGCACAGTGTCTTAATTGATTTTAGAATATACACCCACTTGGGTTTTATTCTTTTAACACTGCTAATATTTATATTTTACCGCTTTTTGATATTATGACATCGCTAGGGATCAATACATGTTCATGACATCAATGAAAATTGCAATTTTATGCGTTGGATTCAAACCCTTTATTTTGCTCACCTTTTAAATGAACTGTTGGGTCTTAAACTTATTTATTCATGAATTAAATGAATGCTGCTATATTATCTGTGCCAATTGAAACGAACAATCAAGTATGTTTTCTATCTCTATGAGAGAGTGCTTTTTTTTTTAATATCACGTGTTCATGCATTGTCACTTTAAACATGTGGTTTTCCTCATTCACATTATGTGATCAAGGTCTCTGGAAGGCCGAAACGTGTTATGGCGGCAGTGCAGGGTGAAAAATAAAGAATATTTGCACTGACATCTGGGTCTGTGTTCGTCTGTTCCCTGGAACGTGGAAGCTGGTGACGGAGTTTGCAGTATATATGTATGTATATGTATATATATATATGTATGTATATGTATATATATATGTATGTATATGTATATATATATATATTGAAGATAATCCTTTTTAAAACGATTCCTGCAACGCTGAATCGAAAAAACGGAACGGACTCCACTTTTTTTTGCCAATGATTTATTTTGTGCGATGTGCTGCCATGACGCGTTTCGGCCTCGCAGGGCCTTGATCACATGCTGTGCCGTCATATCCTCCCCATATTTAAAGTGCCAAGTGCCTAAATAAATATAGAAAACAGACTCCCCGTCTGAGTTCCTCTTTTACAAGTTAGCAGCATTTGTTACACATTTGTAAGCATAAGTCCTACAATTTCAATCCTGTGTGCAAATTACGCAATTGATCTGTATAAATACAAATAAATAGATGCATGTGCAAATTACGCAATTAATCTGTATAAATACTAATAAATATGTGCATACACAATAAATAACATTTCAAGAAGCATGAATGCAAGTACATAAAAATCAGTTTAAAATCTCCCTGTTTTTATATTGCTGTAAAGTACCAACCTGTACTAGCATAAATGAAAGGTAAAAGAGAAATGTTAAAAATCATTAAAAGGACAATCTTAACTTCATGTGCAAAACTGCAAAATTACAAGGAGAGTACTGCCCCTATGGGCGTTCGCCCTACTGCTTGTAAAGTAGATATATGTGATGCAATGTGCAAAAGTGCTAAAGTGCTGACCTGCATATAGATTTTATTCTTATGCAGAAAAAGTGCCAAGTGCAGGTTAAAACAAAAACATAATTGTAAAAAATGGTATGTATGTATATATGTATATATATATATATATGTATATATGTATATATGTGTATATGTATATGTGTATATGTATATGTGTATATGTATATGTATATGTGGATATATAAATATATGTATATGTGTATATATATGTATATGTGTATAAATATATATATGTATGTATATGTGTATTATCTACTGGCGGTCGCCAGTAGATAGTTATAGTTAGGACCTATTATCCATAGGAAATCCTCGACATTCTATTTGCAATAACGTTGGCGCCGGTTGACGAATCTTCGCGAAAGCTTCCAACTTGTTGGGGCGCTCCGTTCCGCTCCTACCCTGAAAGTCTCGGGGTGATACGTCAAGCGGGGGCCGAGAAAAAGGGGGGTCCCAAAACGCGTTTTCCCCATTCATTTTTCCATAGGAACCTTTAGTCGCAGCTACAGCTCGAACTGCTGAACGGAATTACCCCAAATTTGGCAAAGAGGTAGCCCTTGGTTCAGACTGGTGCCTTTTGCTAAAATGGTGTAAATCCGTTCAGTAGTTCCTGAGAAATTCACAATTAAAATCACATATATATCTATGGGCGCGTCGGATCCGCGTACCCTCCCGATCACGAGCTGCATGCTAATTGGCTGTCAACACTCCAAATCAAGAAGTGTTGGCAGCCATTTTGTCCCTCGGTAGAACCGAGGGACAGAAACAAGTGCGCAAAGCGCAAAAAGGGGGCAAGGTAGAAACACCCTGACCCCCTAGGTCTACTCAGGGGGTCCCACAAGGACCCCCTGGGCAGAAAAAAGCATTTTTCTTTTTTTTTCGGCGGGATGCGCTTAGGCTGCGCGGATCCCGCCAAGAAAAAAAAAAGAAACAAGTGCGCAAAACGCACAAAGGGGGCAGGGTAGAAACACCCTAACCCCCTAGGCCTGCTCAGTGGGTCCCACAAATACCCCCTGGGCAAAAAAAAGCATTTTTCTTTTTTTTTTTTTTAAATCGGCAGGATGCGCTCAGAGTGCGTGGAACCTGCAAAAAAAAATAAAAAATCGAAGCGCGGTCTCCCGCGCTTCGATGTAAATTTGCCCCCGGGTGGGCCAAGTCCCGGGGGCATGCTGGGGGGGTTTATTTTATGTATGGGGGGCCTCTAAGGGCCCCCCAAGCCCCGGGGACCGCCACCCCCCGGGGCTTTATTTGAGAAAGTAGCCCTCCCGCAGCCCCGGGGACCACCACCTCCCCGGGGCTTCTTTATTTATTAAATTAACATGTGTGGGGGGCTCCAGCCCCCCCACACACCCCGGGGACCACCACCTCCCCGGGGCACTAACAAAATTGAAAATGGGGGTCCGTTAAGGACCCCGAGCCCCGGGACCACCACCTCCCCGGGGCTGTGCATTTGGATGGGAGGGGGCCGCGCGGCCCCCTCCTGGAGCCTGTGGTGGCCCTGGGGACCGCCACCCCCAGGGCCGGCTCCTGCAGTGTCCCGGGTGCCTACCCCGGGACACTGCTGTTTGCAATGACAGGACGGGAGCCTCGCGGCTCCCGTCCTGTCATTGCAAACTGCTTTGGATATTGGAAGAGAGCAGGGAAACCTGCTCTCGCTCAATATCCAAAGACAATTGCTTTTCCACATGGGGAGCAGCATGTTAGCTGCTCCCCATGTGGAAAGCAATGCCGGCTCGCGCAGGAGGCGGGGAGCCGGCAGGACTGTGGGGGTTTGGGGACCCCCACAGTCCCCAACCAGAGGCCAGGCCCCGGGGAGGGGGTCCCCGGGGCAAGTAGTGGCCCGGGAGGGGGCCACGCGGCCCCCTCCCCAGAAATATATATTTTTTAAAATAAAAAAATAAAAAGGCCTGCCCCGGGGGATGGGGTCCCCGGGGCAAAAGGAGGCCTGAGGAGGGGGCCACGCAGCCCCTCCTTAAAAATTAATGAAAAAGTGTGGCCATGCCCCGGGGATGGGGTTCCCGGGGTAGGATTCGGCCAGGGGAGGGGGCCACGCGGCCCCCTTCCCGTATAATTTAAAAAAAAGGGATAAGGCCCTGGGGGATGGGGTCCCCAGGGCCCAAAAATAGGAAAAAGGAAGGGGGGCCACACAGCCCCCCTTCAGGCACAAAAACCCCCCAAAAAAAAAAAACGATCGGGCCCCAGGCCCCGCCCCCTTCCTTCACCACTCTGCAAACGCGCCCCCTGGCGCGTTTGCAGATGGGGAAGTAATTCCCCTTCAATACTGGGGGTCCCTGGGGGCCAACTAGCCCACCAGGAACCTCCAGTATGCGCTAGAGGCTGCGTTGCAGAGAGGTGTAAAGAGGCCAAGCCCTTTTACACCTCTCTGCAACGCAGCTCTGTTTCTAAGTGTCGATTTTTGAAACATACAAATATTCCTCTAAAATCAGCCGAAATACGAATTCCGATTTACTCACCTGTTATCAGGAGAGACCTCAGTGCTGCATCTTTCAGCCCAGTACTGATCCTGAAAAGTAATTTTAACCGTACTTACCAGTAACTTGAATTTCCTTCCAAAGGATATCATTGCCTGCTTTTTGCTGAAAAAGTTTCTAAGTGTCGATTTTTGAAACATACAAATATTCCTCTAAAATCAGCCGAAATACGAATTCCGATTTACTCACCTGTTATCAGGAGAGAACCCAGTGCTGCATCTTTTAGCCCAGCACTGACCCTGAAAAGTAATTTTAACCGTACTTACCAGTAACTTGTATTTCCTTCCATAGGAATCCATTGTCTGGTTTTCAGCAGAAAAGTTTCAAAGTGTCGATTTTCACAAACTACAAATATTCCTTAAAAATCGCCTGTATGACTTAAACGCATTCTTTCAACTGTTTACAGGAGATGCACCAGTGCTGGATCCAGGATCCACCACTGAGTGAGAAAAAGTCACGATAACACTACTTACCTGCTAAGTGAATTTCCTCCCATAGGACAACATTGGTGATTCTATGTGAAAAAGTTTCTAAGTGTCCACTTTTAAAATACAATAATATTCCTTAAAAATCACTACTGTAACCAAAACGCTTTTACTCAACTGTTTACAGGAGATGTCCCAGGACTGAATCTAGGATCCAGTCCTGTGGTTAGAAAAAGTAATCCATAAAGTAACTAATTGCATTTAGCTAGAAATTCACATTGAGCTCAATGTTGCATTGTGTTTGAAATTGTGTTGCCCATTGCAACAACTGTAACTACTGTACTTAAAAGTCTATTGCCTATTTGCAAAGTATTTAAAGTAAATTAATTCATTCTGAGAAAGTATATTTTGTAATGTAATGTATAATGTAATTACAATGTAATTTAAAAAATAAAATATCTAAAAATAAATAGTTTAAAAAAATGTAGTAAATCAGTATGAAAAAAATAAAAATAACAATTAATACATTTAAAAATTGGCATTTACAAAACCTTTGAAATTCACTGAAAAAAACCATAGGTTTCAGACATGTTATAGTTAGGAATTAGCATTTAAAAAACCTTTGAAATTCACTGAAAAAACCATAGGTTTCAGACATGTTATTGTTAGAAATTAGCATTTAAAAAACCTTTCAAATTCACTGAAAAAACCATAGGTTTCAGGCACGTTATAGTTAGAAATTAGCATTTAAAAAACCTTTGAAATTCACTGAAAAAACCATAGGTTTTAGGGACAGTTATAGTTACTTGGACATTGCACTCGTACAAAACCCGTGAAATTCCCCGTTATAGTTAGTTCAGCTAACTATAACTCGCGCCCGCAATGCACTGCTGATGACGTCACATATTACATCACTCATGACATGGTCAGTGACATCACTGATGACATCACTGATGACATCTCAAATGACATCACTGATGACATCAACCATGTGATAATTTCATGCATCTTCTCACACCCTAATATAACTTTTGATACACCCACTCTAAATTACAGACTGCCATTCTCAAAAACAAAGACACTCCAACACCAATAACTACATACCCACTCACTGATTCTTAGGTCTACACACACATCCACTCACTCACCCGTACAGTCACTCATACTTACGGTCACTCAGTACAGGACTATCATATGCACTCATACACCTATATAAACACTGACACACCGCCACTCATCCATAGAGGTACTCACACACCTAGTCAGTCATGCAAAAATTTAATCACACACCCATTTACTCACCTATACAGTTATACACACACCAGCTCACTTACTCATACAAATACTAGCACATTCTTACGCTCTTATACTATAACTGATATAAGCACACACGCATCCATACAGCCACTCTCACAATCACACACTCTCACGTATAGCCTTTTAAATACTCTAACACATATATATACTTCCTTTTACATATGTAGTTACTCGCACATGTACCACTGAGATATACATTCACTCACTAACACACCCATACACACACTCACCCACCCAAGCAGACCATCACAGACGCACTCTTCAAATCATGCACCCAGTGAATCACCCACTCACACATCTATGTACAGAGTCGCACACACCCCACCCACACAAACACTCAGGCACCCATACAGATACTCAGACAACCAATCAATAACTCATATAGACACTCATGTAGCTATTCACAAACCCATGCAGCCACTTACACAGCAACAGACAGACGGATACAGACATTCACCCAGTTTAGTCACTAACCCATGCATTCAGTAAGATAAGTTTAATCACTCACTTATACAGTTAGTCACGCACCTACTAAATCATCCATTCAGACACTTATACACCCACTCACTCTTCAATACGCCTTTCCCTATATATATTAAACATATTTAAACTTTACAGAAACACACAGTCACTGGATGATGTCATCAGTGATGTCATCAGTGATGTCATTTGAGATGTCATCAGTGATGTCATCAGTGATGTCACTGACCATGTCATGAGTGATGTAATATGTGACGTCATCAGCAGTGCATTGCGGGGCGCGAGTTATAGTTAGCTGAACTAACTATAACGGGGGTATTTCACGGGTTTTGTACGAGTGCAATGTCCAAGTAACTATAACTGTCCCTAAAACCTATGTTTTTTTCAGTGATATATATATATATATATATATGTATGTATATGTGTATATATATATATATGTATGAAGAAAAGGAGGAACCCCTAGTTGAAGCGCACCCGCAGGGGACACCATTGTGATCAGGAAGGGTCTCAGCAGTGAATGCGCCTCAGCTTTCCCTGACGCGTTTCGGGCACACGCCCTTTCTCAAAGGTAAGCTGCAACATAGTAGCACCAAACGACAACTTCCAGTATTTTCCCCTTTTATTTGATTGATTTTCATCAGGTGAGTAAAGTTCAAAGCATTATGGGACTGGAAGTCCATTGTCACCCTTCCTGATCCCAATGGTGTCCCCTGGGTATATCCTAGGTGCTAATATAGACTTATATGAATTTTGAATAATGCTGCTATTTGTGGGAGGGAAAAAAAAGTTTTACAATGTTTTACTTTTTTAAGATTCACTTTTTATTCATCAATATAAGCATGATTTTACTATTTAGTGAGACTTTTTAGAGCTGGACAGTTTGTTATTGAGTATGTATTTATGTATTTATGTATTTATTTATTTATTCAATGTGCTGCTATTCTCATGATATTATATCATGTATGCTCTATTTTTTGCACTTTAGAGATGTATTAACATTTCAGGATACCCTACAGTATTATACTTTATATGGATGTGTTTCTCAATGAAAGTATTTTTTTCCATGTCTATGTTTCAGTAGCATCAGCTGATGCACATGAAAACGTCACAGATCTGCACTTTAAATGTTGTAACCGCTCCCTCAACTGTGTCATGTGATCAAGGCCCCACGCGGGCTGAAACGCGTTATGGCGGCGGTGGTGTTGGGCATGCAATAAATTGGAACTGCACCATTATTTGGGTTCGCTTCGTCTGTTACACGATATTCCTACCTTGGTAGAGAGACGAGTCTTGCTGCAAGTATTTTTCGAGATTGCTTCCTCGAAATCAGCGAAACCCCTTCTTCATTTACGGGCCTTGCGGCAGGAAGCAGTGATTCTGAGCCTTTCGGAATCCCCTACTCTCCGGGCAGGAGAAGCCGTGGTTGCCCCGGGACGGCGGAAGTGCACCTAGCGAGCAGGGGAGCAGTGTGGTGGAGTTGTGGTTGGAGGTCGGCTGACCGGAGGACCCGTGCTTTACCGGCAATGCCCCTTTGTTTGTAGGAGCTCCGCTGAGTGTTCCGTGAAGGAGTGTGCTGGAAGTGGACGCCGATATTCAACCGGCGTATCAAGTCCAAGGAGAGAGAAAAAAAGAAAATATTTTTATGCCCATTACTTTCCACCATGTCCGCTGACACGTTGAGGAATCGAGAGGAGGCAGCTAGTGGCATGTTTGAGGATTCCCCATCCGGGGAACGTGTACAAAGTTCTATATCCAGCAGTCCGCCGGATTCACAGTCTAAAATCAAAGAGCTCTTTAAAACCCTGGAGAAGGCAAGTAAAGCGGAGCAGGCGAAGTGGTGGGAGCATCGTTCTCTCACCAGGTACTTGGAGGTGGGCAGGATACCGCGGGGTCTGCGAATAATGCTCGCACCAAGCTATGAGAACCCGGACCCCTGCATGTTATCCGAATGGGCTGAATGTAACCTTGAGTCCTCTCGGCGTTTGGTGGAAATCCTTGTTAAATACGCCGAGAGTGACCGGGTGGCTTTACAAAGCAAAATCGACGCCCTGAATGCTGAAATAGAGAAGATTCCAAGCACTCATAACATTGCCAAGTATCGGGATGAAATGAAAGCGCGCTTGCACCGTGAGGAAGAGATAATAAAGAAAAGGAAAGCCTACAAATTCCAACAAGACCGGTTGGACTATGATCATGGGCAAATATTCACTTTTGCAAAAAAGTACGATAATGTCAAAGCAAGCAAGAAGCTAATACCAAGTCCCTCGGCTTCATTTCAAACAGCTAACAATGATGTACCACTGGCTTCATCACTTTCAGACCTGAGCTCCAATATTGACAGTGAATCAGACAATGATCAGCAACGAGCACAGTGCTTGGGGTTTCGAAAATTCACACTGGCACAGGAATTAGATTGTATGCGCCAAGATCGGGGGCAGACTCTACGTTCTGGTGCTCAAAATGTAAACACCGCCAAGGCATCAACAGGAAGCGGGGTGCAAGGCGGCGATGCAACAGGCAACACAAACGTGAGTACAATGCCACCCAACAGAAAACCCCGAAAACAATGGCAGCGCAAATAGATTCAAGCATTGACATTTGTGATTCCCAAACTGTTATTAACCTTACTAAAATACCATTGAGTGTAAAGGAAACCAACATTTTAGCACTAGGACTATCGTTCAGTGCTAAAAGCAATTTTGACTATGCTGGTACTAGAATAGACATGTACAAATACGTGCGTAAGTTGAAGCTTCGTAAGTTTCATTTATTAAATAAATCAGCACGTTCAGTACCACCTACAACTCCTACAATACTTAATTTGAGTCCGCCTTTACTTACAGTTGGTGATGCAGAGTTATTGCAGGACTTGTTACAAATGCAGGGTGAGAACAGCACTGACATTTTATCTACTAACTCTGGCATGGAGCACAGAGTGATTGCTGCCCCTACCAATTTCAAACCAAAATCAACATTTTGCCCCCTAATGTTGAAAGATAACATAGATGTGTTTCATGAGAAAGTTTCTCAAGATTTGAGGTTGCTGCACCAAAAACAAGTTAACATTAATAAAAGACATCATTATCGTGACTTTGCTTATCACCAACTAGTCAAGAAACTACAAAATAATGTGAATGTCGTTATTCGACAGTCAGATAAAGGTGGCAACGTCGTGTTGTGGCCAAGGGAAATGTACATGGAGGAGGCACTTGGTCAACTTAACGATAGGGATTGCTATAAAAGATCGACAATGACAGAGGTTAAAGTGGCCTGGAATTTGTTTTATACCAGTCTGCTGGCGTGGAGGAGTACTGGTCTATTAACTATGGACGAGTTTAAATTCTTAAAGAATGACCATCCTGTGATGCCCATTGTGTATTTTATACCCAAAATTCATAAGAACAATGTGAAGCCACCTGGACGTCCTATAATTTCGGCTTGTAATAGCATCATGGAAAACGCCAGCAAGTATGTTGACTTCTTTTTACAGGACCACGTTAAGAACCTTTCTTCCTTTATTCTTGACACTGGTGACCTCTTACAGAAATTAGAGGGTATGACATGGCAATCTGATTACTTATTGATATCACTCGATGTATCCTCCCTGTACACTAGTATCCATCACAGGGATGGATTAAAAGCTATTGAATACTATTTGAATACGAGACCTATTTGCTTTCTCGAACACAACAGGATGTTGTTGTCTATGATTAATTTGTGCCTTGAAAATAATTTCTTTCTGTTTTCGAATCAAGTATTCCAGCAGGTGAGAGGTGTGGCTATGGGGGCCTGTTTCTCCCCTAGCTATGCCTGTCTGCATATGGGGCACTGGGAGGATCAGGTTCTCATGCCCACCTACCCTGAAATCATGTCTGAAAATGTTGTTAAATGGTTCAGGTATATTGATGACCTGTTGATAATCTGGAAAGGATCTGAATGTGAGGCTTCACAGTTCATTGAGAAACTCAATAAAAACAATTTGAATCTCAGCTTTACTGGTCAGATAAGCAACAGGTCAATATGCTTTTTAGATGTGGAAATTTTTATCCAACAGAATAAACTTCACTCTAGAATGTATAGGAAACCCACTGCTGGTAATACCATATTACATGCCTCTAGCCATCACCCTGCACATTTAATCAGTAGCATTCCCTATGGGGAAATGCTACGTATAAGAAGAATTTGCAGCACTGACCATGATTGTCTAGTAGCACAGAAAGATTGCAGGGACAGGTTCTTAAGGAGGGGCTATCGCCCAGAAGTGGTCGATAAAGCCATGCGTAAAGCCAATGAACCTGGTAGACCACAGGTATTAGCAGGTAAAATTAAATTGGTACAGAATGAGCAAACTGAGACCAGATTGATTCTATCTTATAATAACCAACATCGTACGGTTCGCAAGATAGTGAACCAAAATTGGGCACTGATTAAGAGTGACCCAATATTGGGGACCCAATTGTCACGATCTCCCAGTATAACATATAGAAAGGCGAGATCGATGAGCAACTGTCTGGTGTCAAGTAGCCCCGAGGTCAGAACCAATAGTTCGTGGCTGAACAGCAGTAAAGGTTTCATTAAGTGCTCCGTTTGTAAAGCTTGTAGAAATGGGGTTAGTAAGACTGAATACTTGAATCCGCTTACTAACAGACTTGTTCATATCCAGAAAAAACTTACATGCAAGTCTGAATTTGCTGTATATGTACTGGAGTGTCCCTGTGGCCTGCGCTATGTGGGAAGCACTAAGCTGCAGGTCCACAAGAGGATACTCCAGCACATACGCGCCATTAACAATGGTGATGCTGCTTATCCTGTCGCTAGACATTTTGAAGAAGTCCATGCTAAGAATTCTGCTGATTTAAAGTACTTTGTAATTGATATGGTCCCACCACTGAGAAGAGGTGGGGACCATGAATCCTTGTTACGTAGACTAGAAACAAGGTACATTATAGAAATGGACTGTAAAGCACCAAAAGGATTGAACGCTAGTGAAGCTTTTTTTACTCATCTTTAATTAGTCAATGAGATCTAGACTGTATATTAATGCTGCTGCCTATCTACTCGAGATAAAAGTTTTTAATATTTCAATTTTAGAAGTAATTTTTTCTGTATTTTCGGTTGTTTTACATTTTTTGCACATGGTGTTTGCACTTTAGATTGTGACATGATTTTGCGCATTTTGCACTGATTTAAACTTTTGACATGGATTTTTGGCAATTGCCCACTTGGGCTTTATTCTTTGAAACATTTCAACTTTATGGGTATATCCTAGGTGCTAATATAGACATATGAATTTTGAATAATGCTGCTATTTGTGGGAGGGAAAAAAAGTTTTATAATGTTTTACTTTTTAAGATTCACTTTTTATTCATCAATATAAGCATGATTTTACTATTTAGTGAGACTTTTTAGAGCTGGACAGTTTGTTATTGAGTATGTATTTATGTATTTATTTATTTATTCAATGTGCTGCTATTCTCATGATATTATATCATGTATGCTCTATTTTTTGCACTTTAGAGATGTATTAACATTTCAGGATACCCTACAGTATTATACTTTATATGGATGTGTTTCTCAATGAAAGTATTTTTTCCATGTCTATGTTTCAGTAGCATCAGCTGATGCACATGAAAACATCACAGATCTGCACTTTAAATGTTGTAACCGCTCCCTCAACTGTGTCATGTGATCAAGGCCCCACGTGGGCTGAAACGCGTTATGGCGGCGGTGGTGTTGGGCATGCAATAAATTTGAAACTGCACCATTATTTGGGTTTGCTTCGTCTGTTACACGATATTCCTACCTTGGTAGAGAGACGAGTCTTGCTGCATATATATGTATGTATATATATATATATTCACTGAAAAAACCATAGGTTTCAGGCCTGTTATAGTTAGGGTTTAGGATTTAAAAAACCTTTGAAATTCACTGAAAAACCATAGGTTTTAGGGAAAGTTATAGTTAGTTGGACATTGCACTCGTACAAAACCCGTGAAATTCCCCCGTTATAGTTAGTTCAGCTAACTATAACTCGCGCCCGCAATGCACTGCTGATGACGTCACATATTACATCACTCATGACATGGTCAGTGACATCACTGATGACATCACTGACATCATCCAGTGACTGTGTGTTTCTGTAAAGTTTAAATATGTTTAATATATATAGGGAAAGGCGTATTGAAGAATGAGTGGGTGTATAAGCGTCTGAATGGATGATTTAGTAGGTGCGTGACTGAGTCTATAAGTGAGTGATTAAACGTATCTTACTGGATGCATGGGTGAGTGACTAAACTGTGTGAATGTCTGTATCCGTCTGTCTGTTGTTGTGTAAGCAGCTGCATGGGTTTCTGACTAGCTAAATGAGTGTCTATATGGGTTATGGATTGGTTCTCTGAGTATCTATATGGGTGCCTCAGTGTTTGTGTGGGTGGGGTGTGTGTGACTCTGTGCATAGATGTGTGAGTGGGTGATTCACTGGGTGCATGGTTTCAAGAGTGCGTCTGTGATGGACTGTATGGGTGGGTGAGTGTGTGTATGGGTGTGTTAGTGATTGAATGTATATCTCAGTGGTACATGTGTGAGTAACTACATATGTGAAAGGCAGTATATATGTGTGTTGGAGTATATAAATGGCTATAAGTGAGAGTGTGTGATTGTGAGAGTGGCTATATGGATGAGTGTGTGCTTGCATCAGTGATTGCATAGGAGCGTAAGAATGTGCTAGTATTTTTATGAATAAGTGAGCTGGTGTGTATAACTGTATAGGTGAGTAAATTGGAGTGTGATTAATTATTTGCATGACTGACTAGGTGTGTGAGTACCTATATGGATGAGTTGCGTTGTGTGAGTGTTTATATAGGTGTATGAGTGCATATGATAGTCCTGTACTGAGTGACTGTAAGTATGAGTGACTGTACGGGTGAGTGAGTAGATGTGTGTGTGTAGACCTAAGAATCAGTGAGTGGGTATGTACTTATTGGTATTGGAGTGTGTATGGTTTTGAGAATGGCAGTCTGTAATTTAGAGTGGGTGTATCAAAAGTTATATTAGGGTGTGAGAAGATGCATTCAATTCTCACATGGATGATGTCATCAGTGATGTCATTTGAGATGTCATCAGTGATGTCATCAGTGATGTCACTGACCATGTCATGAGTGATGTAATATGTGACGTCATCAGCAGTGCATTGCGGGGCGCGAGTTATAGTTAGCTGAACTAACTATAACGGGGGAATTTCACGGGTTTTGTATGAGTGCAATGTCCAACTAACTATAACTTCCCTAAAACCTATGGTTTTTTCAGTGAATTTCAAAGGTTTTTTAAATGCTAAACCCTAACTATAACAGGCCTGAAACCTATGGTTTTTCAGTGAATTTCAAAGGTTTTTAAAATGCTAATTCCTAACTATAACAAGCCTGAAACCTATGGTTTTTTCAGTGAATTTCAAAGGTTTTTTAAATGCTAATTCCTAACTATAACATGTCTGAAACCTATGGGTTTTTTCAGTGAATTTCAAAGGTTTTGTAAATGACAATTTTTAAATGTATTAATTGTTATATTTATTTTTTTTTATACTGATTTACTACATTTTTTTAAACTATTTATTTTTAGATATTTTATTTTTAAATTACATTGTAATTACATTATACATTACATTACAAAATATACTTTCTCAGAATGAATTACTTTAGTTTAAATACTTTGCAAATAGGCAATAGACTTTTAAGTACAGTAGTTACAGTTGTTGCAATGTGCAACACAATTTCAAACACAATGCAACATTGAGCTCAATGTGAATTTCTAGCTAAATGCAATTAGTTACTTTATGGATTACTTTTCTAACCACAGGACTGGATCCTAGATTCAGTCCTGGGACATCTCCTGTAAACAGTTGAGTAAAAGCGTTTTGGTTACAGTAGTGATTTTTAAGGAATATTATTGTATTTTAAAAGTTGACACTTAGAAACTTTTTCACATAGAATCACCAATGTTATCCTATGGGAGGAAATTCACTTAGCAGGTAAGTAGTGTTATCGTTACTTTTTCTTACTCAGTGGTGGATCCTGGATCCAGCACTGGTGCATCTCCTGTAAACAGTTGAAAGAATGCGTTTAAGTCATACAGGCGATTTTTAAGGAATATTTGTAGTTTGTGAAAATCAACACTTTGAAACTTTTCTGCTGAAAACCAGACAATGGATTCCTATGGAAGGAAATATAAGTTACTGGTAAGTACGGTTAAAATTACTTTTCAGGATCAGTACTGGGCTGAAAGATGCAGCACTGAGGTCTCTCCTGATAACAGGTGAGTAAATCGAATTCGTATTTTGGCTGATTTTAGAGGAATATTTGTATGTTTCAAAAATCGACACTTAGAAACTTTTTCAGCAAAAAGCAGGCAATGATATCCTATGGAAGGAAATTCAAGTTACTGGTAAGTACGGTTAAAATTACTTTTCAGGATCAGTACTGGGCTGAAAGATGCAGCTCTGAGGTCTCTCCTGATAACAGGTGAGTAAATCGGAATTCGTATTTCGGCTGATTTTAGAGGAATATTATAAAGTTCCAAAACTCCACACTTAGAAGAATTTCCAAGTGAAACAGTCAATGATATCCTATGGAAGGAAATTCAAGTTACTGGTAAGTACGGTTAAAATTACTTTTCAGGATCAGTACTGGGCTGAAAGATGCAGCACTGAGGTCTCTCCTGATAACAGGTGAGTAAATCGGAATTCGTAGTTCGGCTGATTTTAGAGGAATATTTGCACAATGGTGAAGGGAGGGGGCGGGGCCTGAGGTGACATCTGTGCAAACGCGCCCGTGGCGCGTTTTAAGTTGGGGGATTAAGTCCCCTTGAATCATGAGGGTCCCTGGGGTCCAGCTAGCCCACCCTGTACCTCCAGTATGCGCCAGGAGCTGCGTTGCAGAGAGGTGTTCAGAGGCCACGCCCCTTTTGCACCTCTCTGCAACGCAACTCTGTGGCGCTTTCTGGACGTACCTGGTGGGCTAGTTCGCCCCAGGGACCCTCAGGATTGAAGGGGATTTCATTCCCCATCTTAAAATGCGCCACGGGGCCTGTTTGCACACATGTCACCTGAAGCCTGCCCCCTCCCTTCACCACTGTGCAAACGGTGGCGTGTTTTAAGTTGGGGATTAAGTCCCTTGAATACTGAGGGTCCCTGGAGTCCAACTAGCCCACCATGTACCTCCAAAGCGCCACAGAGCTGCGTTGCAGAGAGGTGTAAAAGGGGCGTGGCCTCTGTACACCTCTCTGCAACGCAGCCCCTGGCGCATACCGGAGGTTCCTGGTGGGCTAGTTGGCTCCATGGGACCCCCAGTATTCAAGGGGAGTTACTTCCCTTCTTAAAACGCGCCAGGGGGCGCGTTTGCAGACTGCTGCAGGGAGGGGGCGGGGCCTCGGCACGAGGCCGGACTTTTTTTGTTGTTGTTGCTTTTTTCTGCCCAGGGGGTCCTTGTGGGACCCCCTGAGCAGACCAAGGGGGTCAGGGTGTTTCTACCCTGCCCCCTTTGTGCATTTTGCGCACTTGTTTCTTGTGTGTTTTTTTTTTTAATCAGTGGGATTCGCGCACCCTAAGCGCATCCCGCCGATTTAAAAGAAAAAAAATGCTTTTTCTGCCCAGGGGTCCTTGTGGGACCCCTGAGGCAGACCTAGGGGTCAGGGTGTTTCTACCCTGCCCCCTTTGTGCGTTTTGCGCACTTGTTTCTTGTGCTTTTTTTTTAATCGGCGGGATCCGCGCACCCTAAGCGCATCCCGCCGTTTAAAAAAAAAATGCTTTTCTGCCCAGGGGGTCCTTGTGGGACCCCTGAGCAGACCTAGGGGTCAGGGTGTTTCTACCCTGCTCCCTTTTGCGCTTTGCGCACTTGTTTCTGTCCCTCGGTTCTACCGAGGGACAAAATGGCTGCCAACACTTCCTGATTTGGAGTGTTGACAGCCACTTGACAGCCAATTAGCATGCAGCTCGTGATCGGGACGGTGAGCGCAGGGTGCGCTCAGGATACGCGGACCCTACTCGGCCATAGATATATATGTGACTTTACTTTTTATTTTCTCAGGAACTACTCAACGGATTTACACCATTTAAGCAAAAGGCACGACACTGAACCAAGGGCTACCTCTTTGCCAAATTTGGTGTAATTCCGTTCAGCAGTTCGGGCTGTAGCTGCGACTAAAGGTTCCTATGGAAAAATGAATGGGGAAAACGCGTTTTGGGACCCCCCTTTTTTCTCGGCCCCCGCTTGACGAATCAACCCGAGACTTTCAGGGTAGGAGCGGAGCGGAGCGCCCCAACAAGTTGGAAGCTTTTGCGAAGATTCGTCAACCGGCGCAAGAGTTATTTCAAATAGAATGTCGCGGATTTCCTATGGATAATAGGTCCTAACTATAACTATCTACTGGCGACCGCCAGCAGATAATATGTATATATGTATGTATATGTATATATATATATATATATATATATATATATATATATATACACACGTATGTATATATGTATATATATGTATATATGTATATATATATCACAAAAAATGACCTTTCCTCAGTGGTCATGAACGAGGCGCACACTGGCGAAATTAATTATTCAAAATTTATTTTGTCACACGAACTCCCTCGGACAGACGCGTTTCGGCTGCACGCCTTCCTCAATGTCACTTGTTTGGGGAAAACAGCGTCATTTTTAAAATAAAGTGTTTAAACCATTAACATAGAGAGAGGGCAAAACATTTCATTCGGGGGTAAAAATCAAGGTAGGACAAGTAAACAATACTGTTTTTGCACATCATCATGGCGGCCATTATGGAAGCTTAAACACAATTCATTATACTTCCTCAGTCCATTTTGGCCATCCTGATATTATATCATCATATCAGATAGTAGAATCATTGTTGTCAATATAATGATAATTGCATCATGAACCTACAGTCATTAATATTGTTATAACATCATCATACACATCCAGTAAATCACGCCCTGAATGGGCCTTCTCACAAAAAACTGATGTTTCAAATTCTTTCCTTACTTTATCCTTATTAAAACTCTAGTTTCAGTGTGCACTCGTTCTGCCCTGAATGGGCTATCTCTACTATGGGGATATATATTTCTCACGCCATGGGACTGCATTGTTATCCTTTAAATTTCCTCCTCTCTTATTTCACCTGCTACCCAAATTGATCTTATCTCAGCAAACACAAATTCTCACATTTTACATAAATGAAATTTATTTATTGTTCCTTACGTGGACCCTAATCTAGTCTAAATGGACCCAAAGCTCCTCTTCATTGTTTAATCCTCGTGGGGTCTTAGTCTGTAGCTCAACAATGTAGCACGATTCTAGCTTCCTAAGTTTTCTTGTTCTGTCCCCTCCTCTTTCATTATTCAGGACTTGATCTAAACAGAAAAAGTTTAGCAGATTCGCATTGGACTGATGTTTCTCCTTAAAATGTCGTGCCACAGGGTACGTTACATCGTGGTTTTTAATTGCACGCATGTGCTCTAGTATCCTTTTCTTTGTACGATGTATAGTACTCCCAACATAGTTTTTGCCACACGGGCATGTCAAGCAGTATGCTGTGTATTCCGAATTACAATTCATAAGTTTCCCAATCTTATGCTTACTTTTCCTTCCTGGAATACTGAATTCTCTGATTTTTTGGCTTTTTTTGCAAGCCCTGCAGCTCATGCATGGGTAAAACCCTGTCACTAGATCTTTTCTTTTTGGTCCCTTTGTGAAATGGCTCCTGACTAATTGATCTTTAAGCACAGGGCCTTTTCGGTATGTAATCAGGGGACTAAGTGGAATTAAAGGTCCAATTACGTTATCTGTTTTTAGAACCTTCCAGTTCTTTCTAAAAATCTGAAAAACTTCTGTTGATCCGGTGGTATATTCTGTAATCATTCTAGCCATCCCTTCTGATTCTGAAGTGTATAAAACTGACTTATTTGATTCAAGCAATAGATCCTTCCTATCTTGTCAATCTTCTTTTCTGCATTGATCAATGTTTGTTTTCTATACCCACGATTTTAAAATCTCTGTATTGTATTCCTGCTCTCTTTTTGAAACTCCTCATCTCGTGAGCAATTCCGCTTCAACCTTACCAACTCTCCATAGGGAACCCCATTTATAACGCTTTTAGGATGGAAACTATTTGCGTGTAGTGTGCTGTTCCCAGCTGTGGGTTTCCTATAGAGAGTTGTTTCAATCCTGTTTTCCTCTATATATACACCATCAAATCTAAATATGGTACATTTGTTTTGCTGATACATTCTGTGAATCTTAAGTTCATGTCATTGTCATTCAATATTGTTACATACTCAGTTGCTTCTTCTATCGACCCCCTCCATAAAATAAAAAGGTCGTCGATATAGCGAGACCATAGGACTATTTTATCCAACCATCTCTCATTCTGTCCTACCCAGGCCAAGTGCTTCTCCCACCAGCCCACGAATAAATTTGCGTAGCTGGGGGCGAAGCACGTGCCCATCGCAGAACCATGCTGTTGGTGATACAGTTCTCCTGCGAACAAATTTTTTTTATTTTTAAGACAATATGTTGTCAATTCCATCAGCATAATGTTGTGTTCATAGTACTTTAGATTTCGTTTTTTTAAGAAAAATTCTGTAGCCTCCAGGCCCTTCTGATGTTGTATACTCGTGTAGAGGCTTGTAATATCCAAAGTCATCAACAACATATCTGATTCCCATTGAATGTTAGCAATAATGCACAAAAAGTCCTTTGTATCTCTTACATAAGAGCTCAGATCCACCACCAATGGTTTTAAAAAACAGTCAATGTAAATAGAAGCATTTTCTAACAAACTATTCTTAGAAGATACTATTGGTCTCCCGGGAGGACTAGATAGGCTCTTGTGCACTTTTGGGAGATGGTAGAAAGTAGGTATTTCAGGTGTCTCACAGTATATGAATTTAAAATCCGCTTCTCTCAATATCCCTTTTTCTCTCCATTTTTGTGCCAATTCATGAAAGTCTTGTATACTTTTATCATATTCCATGTATGTTGTCAATTTATAACACTTAGGGGCCGATTCCGATCTCGGCCGGTAGGGCTCCGAATCGGATTCGGCTTTACCGGATCCGATTCGGAGCCCTGTTTCCCGACCGAACCGTACGCGGGTCCGGCCGAGCGAGTACGATGCGGGTCGCCGACCGACTCGTCCGGGCGTCCCGACCGCTCCGACCGACTCGCTCCCGGCTCGAACCGCTCCGACCGACTCGCTCGGACTCGACTCGCACCGCGCAATGGAGACGTTCCCGGCCGGGTAAGTACGATGCGTGCCGCGAGCAGTCCGACCGAGCCGCGCACTCCGGCTCAAAAGAGCTGTCGGAGCCGTACTTTGGGGGTCCGTGTCGGACCCCCCTGTACGCGTAGCCGCGCGGAGTCGCACACAGGGGGACCCATGGGTCCACCCTACCTGTGCGTGTACGGCGCGAATCGCTTCGCCGCGTACCCGCTGTAGGGGCGCACTTGTCCGACTCGCACCCATTGAGTCAATGGGAGCCCGCGTACGCGTTGTACGACCGGCTCCCATTGACTTCAATGGGAGTCCTACCGACTTCGAGTCCGATAACATACGGACGCATCGTACTCGTTCGGTCGGACTGCACGGGTCCGATTCGGTCGGAAATCTCTCCGGGTCCGGCTCGGTCGGAGAAATTTCCGGCCCGAATCGGAATCGACCCCTTATTGTCCAAGAGTTGCCTCTTTGCTTCATTGTGGTATACTATTTTGTCCATTATCACCACATTGCCTCCTTTATCTGATGCTTTAATTATTATTTTGTCGTCTGCACTCAAATTGGTTATTATTTTTCTCTGTGCTGCTGTTAGATTTTCCTTGCTCAGATTTGGACCCCTTGCTTGCAATTTTCTCAGGTCCTCTATTACCAAGTCCTGGAATGTATCAATGGCATCGTATGGTGTTTGTGGATTAAAGCGTGATTTTTTCTTTAAAGTACTCACGGCTCCAGTTTGTGTGATTCCTATTTCATCCAGGAAATCCATTGTTTCACTCCTATTTCCAGGGACACTTTGTGTCTCGGTTTCAAGTTCTCTCAAAGTACGGAGAGCTTCTAATTCCATTCCTGTTAGGAGATCTTGATTTTCCATAGCACTTTCACTTCTTACATCCTGTACCTTTGGATGTAATTTGTGTATTTTCATCAGTTTTAATTTTCGAATATATTTATAAAGGTCTATCCTTACATTTGTGTACTTAAATTGTGTTGTGGGACAGAAAGTCAGTCCTAGTTCAAGCACTTTAGTTTCTTCCAATGTAATCTTTCTGCTTGATAAGTTGACGACAGTCTTTTTTTCTCTCTCTTTATCTTTCCCTAACGTCTGCGTTACTTTCGCTTCCCTCCCCGTTTGCTCCTTGTCACTCGTCCCACCGGGGATGTATCATTTCCCTTTCCTTCCCCGTCTGGTTTTCGTTTCTTTTCTGCGGGGGGTGTGTTCTGGCTGCGGGCGCTGTTTTGCTTCTCTCATGAGTTGATATTCGTGAAAAAAAGTAGTTGTCGTCAATCCTGGGGCTTTGTCTTTTCTCCTGATGGATTGTTCTCCTTCAGATGGGTCAACTTCTGATTCTGAAGTGTCTCTTGAGGATATTTCACTGGTTTTTTGTTGCATCAGTTGTTTTCTTGGAGCATCATATTTTCTCGCGAAAGTAAAAATTCTTCCCGACTCATAATCTTCCTCATCCCTCAAGAACTTTATCTGTTTGCGATGTTTTATCACGCTTTCATAATCAGTCAGCCTTTTCTTCATTCGTGCTTGCAACTCCTCTTTCAGTTTCGTGTCTTTATCTAATGCGATAGCAGCCTCAATCTCTTTGATTTCTTCAAGCAATTTCTGTCTATCGCTCCAGGCATATTTGATTAAGATTTTTACCATGCCCTTGGCCGTTTCAGTTGTATATTCGGACCATTCCTGTAAAAGTAGGGGATCTGGATGTTCGTAGGAGGGCGTTGTGTAGATGCGTAGGCCTCTCAGAATCCGATCGCAGTCTAAGTATCTCTGAAGGGAGGTCGCCTCCCACCATTTCCTGGTCTCCTTTTCATAAGTTTTTTCCAATTTATTGAACAAAGTTTTCAGATTACTGGTTGCTGTTGTGCCTCCAGTTGCTCCTTTCGGGTCGCTGTCAGATTTGCGTTTGCTTTTGGTAAAAATCCCTTCAGCTGCCTCTTCTCTCTCCCTATCGGTAAACATTACCGTTAAACCTCAAACGTGTGACCATTGCTTTAGATGCACTTTGTTCGCCTACGTGACTGCCGTTACTGCATTCAATTCGGAAGTATGGAGATTGTACTCACCGGCGAGATCAGCCGTCTGCTTCGCGTCCTCCGACCCTCAGCTCCCGGCGTTCTCCCGCCGCCCGTACTATCCTCTCCGCTTCCTTTAGTGTTGTTTTTTCCCAAAGGACTCCGCTTCCTCCACGGGATATGCCCGGCGGGGCTGGCCGCAATATCCAATTACTGTTCGTTCACCGCCGGCCGCTCCTAATATGTATATATATGTATGTATATATATATATGTATGTATATATATATATATATATATATGTATATATGTATATATATGTATGTATATGTATATATATATATATGTATATATATGTATGTATATGTATATATATATGAATGTATATGTATATATATGTATATATGTAAATGTATGTATATGTATGTATATGTATGTATATGTATATATATATATTGTAGATAATCCTTTTTAAAATGATTCCTGCAACGCTGAATCGAAAAAACGGAATGGACTCCACTTTCTTTGTGCCAATGATTTATTTTGTGCGCTGTGCTGCCATGACGCGTTTCGGCCTCGCAGGGCCTTGATCACATGCTGTGCCATCATATCCTCCCCATATTTAAAGTGCCAAGTGCCTAAATAAATATAGAAAACAGACTCCCCATCTGAGTTCCTCTTTTACAAGTTAGCAGCATTTGTTACACATTTGTAAGCATAAGTCCTACAATTTCAATCCTGTGTGCAAATTACGCAATTGATCTGTATAAATACAAATAAATAGATGCATGTGCAAATTACGCAATTAATCTGTATAAATACTAATAAATATGTGCATACACAGTAAATAACATTTCAAGAAGCATGAATGCAAGTACATAAAAATCAGTTTAAAATCTCCCTGTTTTTATATTGCTGTAAAATAGCAACCTGTACTAGCATAAATGAATGGTAAAAGAGAAATGTTAAAAATCATTGTGTTTCCAGCCGTTGGCTTGCGGTGTAGCTTAGTATGTAAATTGCCATTACTTATGTAGATTTCAACATCTAGGAAACATACAGAGTTGTTACTGATAGTATGTGTGAGGTGCAGGTTTATGTTGTTGTTGTTCAATTTCATGACAAACTCTTCTGCACTGTGCATGTCTCCCCGCCAAATCAAAAACATTTTATCACGTGATTAGCCATGGCGTCTGCATACATAGTGGACACAATCATCTCCTCCTACCATCCCATGTGGAGGCAGGCGTAGCTCGGGAAAAAGCTGGCCCCATAGCTACGCCTCTTATCTGTTGATATACCTGTTGCTGGAACAGAAAATGGTTATTTTCTAGGCGAAATTTTGTGAGGTCAATAATCATTCTATTATGCATATAAAATTCAATTGGCCTTGTGCCTAAGAAATGTTCCAATGCTCTTATAGCATCGTTATGATTGATAGATGTGTACAAATTCAATGCATCCAATGATATTAATAGATATTCCTCTTGCCATTGGACCTCATGAATTTGTCTCAAGAAATCAGTTGTATCTTGTATAAACGATGGTAAGGCTTTTACCAGTTCCTGTAGGAAGGAGTCAATGTACACAGACACATGTTCAAGTAAGCTTTGTTTCACCGAGATAATTGGCCTTCCAGGGGTCTCACGATGTCTTTGTGTACTTTTGGTATGAAGTAGATAACCGGCAATATTGGGTAATCTTTTTTGAGAAACCTGTATTCGTCCTGATTTATCATTCCCATACTTTTCCAAGCCAAAAGTTTTGAAAACAGTTCATTTTGTGCCGTTGTGACATTCTGTTTGTTGCTTAGTTTATAACAACTTCGGTCACCCAGTTGTCTTGTGGCTTCCTCCAGGTATTGCTGTTTTGGCCATATGACCACATTGCCACCTTTGTCCGAATTTCTGACAACTACTGAATCATTCTTTTGGAGTTTTTGGACCAGTTGGTGATATTTATGTTGGTGTGCACTGTATTTCCTGTTGTTAAATTGCACTTTGCCGTTCAGTTTTTTGATTTCTGCCGTTATCTGCTCACTAAAGGTATCAATAGAATCCCTGGGCATAATGGGTACGAAAGTCGATTTAAGTTTGAATCCTGAATTTGTTGTGGCGGTTATGTTTATTGGCTGCGAATCCATGATTGCCTGAGTAGATTCTGGTTGTTCCTGGCTTGATTCAACATTTTGCAGGGCATGAATATTCTGAAGTAGGCTGACATCTGAGGCAGCAAGCGTGCTAACATTGCGTGGGGAGGCCTCTCCTGCCACTTGAGTAGGTGGTTTATTTTGTTTGAGAAGATGGAATTTTTGCAATTTCAACTTTTGTATAAATTTGTAAATGTCCACCCTGGTTTGGGGATAGTCGAAGTTGTATTCAGTACAATAGGAGAGTCCTAGTGCTAAGAGTTGTTGCTCAGCCTTATCTAGCACTATATTTGAAAGATTGATGATGGTATTGGCGCTTGTTGCTGATTGCGTTACTTTCATCGCCAGTTTCTGTTTGTCGATTTCTTGTCCCCGCGTGTGTAGGCGCCTTCTCCGCCTTCTCTTGCGACGCCTTGCATTTCTTCTTTGTTTGGCCCCGAGTGTACATTCCTGGAGCACAGGGTCTGGCGCCTTTCTTCTCGTAAAAAATGGAGTTCTTCAATTAGGGAGACTTTATTCTTTTTTGCGGTCGTTCCACCTGCTTGGCCTGTTTGTAATTCTGCCTCAGATTCCGTATCAATAGAAGAGCTCAAGTCGGACATTGACGACACCGGTTGTACTTCCCGACTGGGGCCAGCTGTGGCTCCTCTGTCAATTATGGACCTGGACTCCTTGTGTGATGCCCTTGCTGCCTCGTATTTACGTGCAAAAGTAAAAATGGGCCCTTTATCGTAATCGTTCTTATCTCTCTGAAACTTAAATGTTTTCCGTTTTTTAATGATGTCTTCCTCTTTCTTTAAACGAGCTGTCATTTCTTCCCGATTTTTTAACGTTACATCGCTTCCTTCCATTGCCTCAATTTGTTGATTTAACAAGTCAATTTGTTTCTGCAGTTCCTTTCTATCAATGTCCGCGTATTTCACAAAAATTTCTACGAATCTGCGCAAGGACTCTAAGTTGCTTTCCCCCCATTCACGCAGCATGTCCGGGTTTGGGCTGTCATGGCTTGGTGCTAACATGATACGCAGTACGCGGGGAATCCGACCCACTTCTAGATACTTGGAAAGGGACTTGTATTCCCACCACTTTGCTTCCTCTGATTTCATGAGCTTCTCTAATTTCTTGTATAATTCCCTTATGTTGGATGGGTTTCTGTTGTTACCATTCTCACTGTCTTTTACTTGTAGTTGTATACTGGCAGTCTCCACAAACATTTCCTCTGCTGCCTCCTCCCTACCGCGTAGCACCTCGGCAGCCATTGTTAGCGCTATTATTAATCAGGGGGGGGTTTCTGCTACCACTCCGCAGTATCCCTCCATGCACACCTCTCACCGGACCCTTATGAAACTTCCTACCTTCGTGCTTGTGCTTGTGTTGATCGTGTCCTACGACACGGGCTCCGCCGCTCAGTCACTAAAGGTTGATCGTTTTCCGCCGTCCGGTGCTTTTTCCGCAGCTATCTCCTCACGGAGATTTTTTTGGTTTCCAGTTCAAGGCCGGTTCAGCTTCCTGCCGCTTTGCCTAGATCGAGAGGGGGTCCGTTTAAGTCCAAGGAAGCCGTCTTGGAATAAATTGTAGATAATCCTTTATAAAACAATTCCTGCAACGCTGAATCGAAAAAACGGAACGGACTCCACTTTCTTTGTGCCAATGATTTATTTTGTGCGCTGTGCTGCCATGACGCATTTCGGCCTCGCAGGGCCTTGATCACATGCTGTGCCGTCATATCCTCCCCATATTTAAAGTGCCAAGTGCCTAAATAAATATAAAAAACAGACTCCCCGTCTGAGTTCCTCTATTACAAGTTAGCAGCATTTGTTACACATTTGTAAGCATAAGTCCTACAATTTCAATACTGTGTACAAATTACGCAATTGATCTGTATAAATACAAATAAATAGATGCATGTGCAAATTACGCAATTAATCTGTATAAATACTAATAAATAAGTGCATACACAGTAAATAACATTTCAAGAAGCATGAATGCAAGTACATAAAAATCAGTTTAAAATCTCCCTGTTTTTATATTGCTGTAAAATACCAACCTGTACTAGCATAAATGAATGGTAAAAGAGAAATGTTAAAAATCATTAAAAGGACCAATCTTAACTTCATGTGCAAAAATGCAAAATTACAAAGAGATTACTGCCCCTATGGGCGTTCGCCCTGCTGCTCGTAAAGTAGATATATGTGATGCAATGTGCAAAAGTGCTAAAGTGCTGACCTGCATATAGATTTTATTCTTATGCAGAAAAAATGCCAAGTGCAGGTTAAAACAAAAACATAATTGTAAAAAATGGTTCAGTGTGAACACATATATTACAATAAAACTGGGGGAATTTTTCTTAGCGGATGTATGGGAGTGCAACAATTAAAGACTATGTGTACCATAATGGTAATACTATCTCCTACAGTCATGTTTGTGGGCATCTGCCTGGACGGAGATGTTACTTCACCGTTATAACCAAGTGTGCAAGTCCTCAGTGGTGTTCAATCCATGAGGACTTTTGCTATATATGTATGTATATATACGTATGTATATGTATATATATTCACTGAAAAAACCATAGGTTTCAGACACGTTATAGTTAGAAATTAGCATTTAAAAAACCTTTGAAATTCACTGAAAAAACCATAGGTTTTAGGGACAGTTATAGTTAGTTGGACATTTCACTCGTACAAAACCATAGAAATTCCCCGTTATAGTTAGTTCAGCTAACTATAACTCGCGCCCCGCAATGCACTGCTGATGACGTCACATATTACATCACTCATGACATGGTCAGTGACATCACTGATGACATCACTGATGACATCTCAAATGACATCACTGATGACATCATCCAGTGACTGTGTTTCTGTAAAGTTTAAATATTTTTAATACATAGGGAAAGGTGTATTGAAGAATGAGTGGGTGTATAAGTGTGTGGATGAAGGATTTAATAGGTGCGTGACTGACTCTATAAGTGAGTGATTAAACGTATCTTACTGAATGCAAGGGTTAGTGACTAAACTGGGTGAATGTCTGTAACTGTCTGTTGCTGTGTAAGTGGCTGCATGGGTTTGTGAATAGCTACATGAGTGTCTATATGAGTTATTGATTGGTTGTCTGAGTATCTGTATGGGTGCCTGAGTGTTTGTGTGGGTGGGGTGTGTGCGACTCTGTGCATAGATGTATGAGTGGGTGATTCACTGGGTGGATGGTTTCAAGAGTGCATCTGTAATAGGCTGTATGGGTGGGTAAGTGTGTGTAAGAGTGTGTTAGTGAGTGAATGTATGTCCCAGTGGTACATGTGTGAGTAACTACATATGTGAAAGGCAGTATATATGTGTGTTGTAGTATATAAATAGCTATAAGCGAGAGTGTGTGATTGTGAGAGTGACTGTATGGATGAGTGTGTGCTTGTATCAGTGATTGTATAAGAGCGTAAGAATGTGCTAGTATTTGTATGAGTAAGTGAGCTGGTGTGTGTATAACTGTATAGGTGAGTAAATGGCAGTGTGTTTAATTATTTGCATGACTGACTAGGTGTGTGAGTACCTCTATGGATGAGTGGCGGTGTTTGAGTGTCTTTATAGGAGTATGAGTGCATATGATAGTCCTGTACTGAGTGACCGTAAGTATGAGTGACTGTATGGGTGAGTGAGTGGATGTGTGTGTAGACCTAAGAATCAGTGAGTGGGTATGTAGTTATTGGTGTTGGAGTGTCCATGGTTTTGCAAATGGCAGTCTGTAATTTAGAGTGGGTGTATCAAAGGTTATATTAGGGTGTGAGGAGGTGCATCAGATTATCATGTGGATGATGTCATCAGTGATGTCATCAGTGATGTCATTTGAGATGTCATCAGTGATGTCATCAGTGATGTCACTGACCATGTCATGAGTGATGTAATATGTGACGTCATCAGCAGTGCATTGCTGGGCGCGAGTTATAGTTAGCTGAACTAACTATAACGGGGGAATTTCTATGATTTTGTACGAGTGAAATGTCCAACTAACTATAACTGTCCCTAAAACCTATGGTTTTTTCAGTGAATTTCAAAGGTTTTTTAAATGCTAATTTCTAACTATAACGTGTCTGAAACCTATGGTTTTTTCAGTGAATTTCAAAGGTTTTTAAATGCTAATTTCTAACTATAACGTGCCTGAAACCTATGGTTTTTTAAGTGAATTTCAAAGGTTTTTTAAATGCTAATTTCTAACTATAACGCCCCTAAAACCTATGGTTTTTTCAGTGAATTTCAAAGGTTTTGTAAATGACAAATTTTTAAATGTATTAATTGTTATATTTATTTTTTTGATACTGATTTACTACATTTTTTTAAACTATTTATTTTTACATATTTTATTTTTTAAATTACATTGTAATTACATTATACATTACATTACAAAATATACTTTCTCAGAATGAATTACTTTAGTTTAAATACTTTGAAAATAGGCTATAGACTTTTAAGTACAGTAGTTACAGTTGTTGCAATGGGCAACGCAATTTCAAACACAATGCAACATTGAGCTCAATGTGAATTTCTAGTTAAATGCAATTAGTTACTTTATGGATTACTTTCATAACCACAGGACTGGATCCTAGATTCAGTCCTGGGACATCTCCTGTAAACAGTTGAGTAAAAGCGTTTTGGTTACAGTAGTGATTTTTAAGGAATATTATTGTATTTTAAAAGTTGACACAGAAACTTTTTCACATAGAATCACCAATGTTATCCTATGGGAGGAAATTCACTTAGCAGGTAAGTAGTGTTATCGTTACTTTTTCTTACTCAGTGGTGGATCCTGTATCCAGCACTGGTGCATCTCCTGTAAACAGTTGAAAGAATGCGTTTAAGTCATACAGGCGATTTTTAAGGAATATTTGTAGTTTGTGAAAATCGACACTTTGAAACTTTTTCTGCTGAAAACCAGACAATGGATTCCAATGGAAGGAAATACAAGTTACTGGTAAGTACGATTAGAATTACTTTTCAGGATCAGTACTGGGCTGAAAGATGCAGCACTGAGGTCTCTCCTGATAACAGGTGAGTAAATCGGAATTCGTATTTTGGCTGATTTTAGAGGAATATTATAAAGTTCCAAAACTCCACACTTAGAAGAATTTCCAAGTGAAACCAGTCAATGTTAGCCTATGGAAGGAAATTCAAGTTACTGGTAAGTATGGTTAAAATTACTTTTCAGGATCAGTACTGGGCTGAAAGATGCAGCACTGAGGTCTCTCCTGATAACAGGTGAGTAAATCGGAATTCGTATTTTGGCTGATTTTAGAGGAATATTATAAAGTTCCAAAACTCCACACTTAGAAGAATTTCCAAGTGAAACCAGTCAATGTTAGCCTATGGAAGGAAATTCAAGGTACTGGTAAGTACGGTTAAAATTACTTTTCAGGATCAGTACTGGGCTCAAAGATGCAGCACTGAGGTCTCTCCTGATAACAGGTGAGTAAATCGGAATTCGTAGTTCGGCTGATTTTAGAGGAATATTTGGACAATGATGAAGGGAGGGGCGGGGCCTGAGGTGACATCTGTGCAAACGCGCCCCATGGCGCGTAAGTTGGGGGATTAAGTCCCCTTGAATCATGAGGGTCCCTGGGGTCCAACTAGCCCACCCTGTACCTCCAGTATGCGCCAGGAGCTGCGTTGCAGAGAGGTGTTCAGAGGCCACGCCCTTTTTGCACCTCTCTGCAACGCAGCTCTGTGGCGCTTTCTGGACGTACCTGGTGGGCTAGTTGGCCCTCAGGGACCCTCAGGATTGAAGGGGATTTCATTCCCCATCTTAAAATGCGCCACGGGGCCTGTTTGCACACATGTCACCTGAAGCCCCGCCCCTCCCTTCACCACTGTGCAAACGCGCCCCGTGGCGCGTTTTAAGTTGGGAAATGAAATCCCCTTCAATCCTGAGGGTCCCTGGAGTCCAACTAGCCCACCATGTACCTCCAAAGCGCCACAGAGCTGCGTTGCAGAGAGGTGTAAAAGGGGCGTGGCCTCTGTACACCTCTCTGCAACGCAGCCCCTGGCGCATACTGGAGGTTCCTGGTGGGCTAGTTGGCCCCAGGGACCCCCAGTATTCAAGGGGAATTCGTTCCTCATCTGCAAACGCGCCAGGGGGTGCGTTTGCAGAGTGGTGAAAGAAGGGGCGTAGCCTCCGGCACGATGCCGGTGTTTTTTCTTTTTTTAAAGAAGGGGGCTGTGTGGCCCCCTTCTTTTCTAATTTATTGGTCCTGGGGACCCCATCCCCCAGGGCCTGCCCCCTATTTATTTAAAAAAAAAACCCAATTTGGAAGGGGGCTGCGTGGCCCCCCTCCCGAGGCCTTAATCGGCCCCGGGGACCCCATCCCCCGGGGCATGGCCTTTTTTTAAAATTTTATTGTTTTGGAGGTGGGCTGCGTTGCCCCCCTCCTCAGGCCACTTATGGCCCCGGGGACCCCATCCCCCAGGGCCGGCCTATGTTTATTTTTTTTTATTTTGGGGAAGGGGGCCGCGTGGCCCCCGTCCCGGGCCACTACTTGCCCCGGGGACCCCATCCCCCGGGGCTGGCCATCTCCGTTGGGGACTGTGGGGGTCCCCAATCCCCCACAGTCCCGCCGGCTCCCCGCGTCCCTTGGGAGCCGGCATTGCTTTCCACATGGGGAGCTGCTAAGATGCAGCTCCCCATGTGAAAGCTATTGCTTTGGATATTGGAGCGAGAGCAGGTTTCCTGCTCTGCCTAATATCCAAAGCAGTTTGCTATGACAGGACGGGAGCCGCGAGGCTCCCGTCCTGTCATAGCAAACTACAGTGTCCCGGGGTAGGCACCCCGGGACACTGCGAGGAGCCGGCCCTGGGGGTGGTGGTCCCCAGGGCCATTACAGGCTCGAGGAGGGGCCGCGCAGCCCCCTCCCTCCATTGACAAAGCCCCGGGAGGTGGTGGTCCCTGGGCTCTGGGGTCCGTAACGGACCCCCCATTTATTTTCTAAGTGCCCCGGGGAGGTGGTGGTCCCGGGCGTGTGGGGGCTGGAGCCCCCACACATTATTAAATTTAAAAAAGAAGCCCTGGGGGTGGCGGTCCCGGGGCTGCGGGAGGGCAGGAGAGCCCTCCCGCACCTTTTAATAAAGCCCCGGGGGTGGCGGTCCCTGGGCTTGGGGGCCTTAGAGGCCCCCATATAAACAATAAACCCACCCCCGCATGCCCCCGGGACTTGGGCCACCCGGGGGCAAATTTGCATCGAAGCGCGGAGACAGCGCTTGATTTTTTTCGGCAGGATCCGCGCACCCTGACCGCATCCTGCCGATTTAAAAAAAAAAATGCTTTTTTCTGCCCAGAGGGTCCTTGTGGGACCCCTGAGCAGACCTAGGGGGTCAGGGTGTTTCTACCCTGCTCCCTTTGTGCGTTTTGCGCACTTGTTTCTGTCCCTCGGTTCTACCGAGGGACAAAATGGCTGCCAACACTTCCTGATTTGGAGTGTTGACAGCCAATTAGCATGCAGCTCGTGATCGGGAGGGTGCAGCAAATCCGACGCGGCCATAGATATATATGTGATTTTCATTTTGATTTTCACAGGAACTACTGAACGGATTTACACCATTTAACAAAAGGGTTCTTTCTGAACGAAGAACTACCTCTTTGCCAAATTTGGTGTAATTCCGTTCAGCAGTTCGGGCTGTAGCCGTGTCTAAAGTTTCCTATGGGAAAATGAATGGGGAAAACACGTTTTGGGACCCCCCTTTTTTCTCGGTCCCCGCTTGACGAATCACCCTGAGACTTTCAGGGTAGGAGCGGACCATCTTGGGACCAATATAAATGATAGTACCCCATTGAAATGCATTGTAGTGAATCAAAGATTTTGAGGGTTACCAAAAGGAGAACTATAAATGGTGATAACAGACTTAGTTACATTAGAATTCATTTGTTGATGGTACCATACTAATTTCAGGAATTGTGGTGTGTTCTAAGGTGATTTTACCCTGTGAAAAACCTTCTGCTGGGATATCATGAATCATGTTTGAGAGAAAACTATTTTCACATGCTTGTCCCATAGAGTTTTGGAAGGTGCTCCAGAAGCTAAAATGAGAGCATATTTTCTGTAAATTCACATTATCTTTCTCAGTCATGTGAGAATGAAGTCTGACATTCTCAGTAAAACATGTACATCCAACAAGGGCAGAGACTGTCAGTTGATTCCTTTGTGTTCTACTGCAGCTTCCCAGAGTGTTCTAAAGAACAACTAGAGTGCTAACAGCCTTACTTATGACAAAAGTATGGCACACCTGAAGCCATCTTGATTGGAATAAACTGGTAACACTTAAAGCATTTAATTTAAAAAGGAACAAAATGAGGGGGTTCATTTTGTCATAGAAATTATGGTTAGTGCTGTAGAAAGAAAAATTAGGACATGTTTCAAGTGTGATCTCAAATATCTTCCTGTTATATTTCAACAGGAGCAGCCTGCCAGTTGATGGCTTTGTGTTCTACTGCAGCTTCCCAGAGTGTTCTACTGAACAACTAGAGCGCTAACAGCCTTACTTATGACAAAAGTATGGCACACCTGATGCCATCTTGATTGGAATAAACCGGTAACACTTAAAACATTTAATTTAAAAAGGAACAAAATGAGGGGGTTCTTTTTGAAATTAGAAATTATGGTTAGTGCTGCAGAAAGAAAAATTAGGGCATGTTTTAAGTGAGATCTCAAATCCTCTTCTATTTCATTAGAAAATTCTGACATGCAGACTGAAACAATCACTTTCAATACCAGCAGCAGACTTCCAGTTAACTTGCTTGGTGAGCAGTAGCTTTACTACAGTGATCTAATGAGCAACTAGAGTGCTAACATTCTGAATTTATGGCAAAATGTGAGACACATCTGAATGCCTTCTTGATGGAATCAAAGTAAAAACTGAAAGCATTTCCTACTGAGGAGACTGCAGTAAATGAGGAAATTAGGAAACTTCATAACAAAGAAGTCTTCCAAGATGGCCACCAGTGAAAAAAGAGCCCAAATGTAGCACAAATATTACCCAGATGTAGCCCAGATGTAGCCCAATGACAAAAGTGTGCAAAACACTTTTTATTTTTAGTTTTTTTGCAGTTTTATGTAGTGCAGACTGGTCAGGTATTGGAGCGTTGCATCTTAAAACATGACCCCCCTACACTACAAAAACACCACTGCACTACCCTAAACCCTAAAACACTACCCCCAGCACGACCCCGACACTACCCAAGCACCACTGCACTATCCTAAACCCTAAAACACTACCCCCAGCATGACCCCCTACACTACACAAACACCACTGCACTACCCTAAACCCTAAAACACTACCCCCAGCACGACCCCCTACACTACCCAAACACAACTGCACTAACCTAAATCCTAAAACACTACCCCCAGCACGACCCCCTACACAAGCACCACTGCACTACTCTAAACCCTAAAACACTACCCCCAGCACGACCCCTACACTACACAAACACCACTGCACTACCCTAAACCCTAAAACACTACCCCCAGCACGACCCCTACACAAGCACCACTGCACTACTCTAAACCCTAAAACACTACCCCAGCACGACCCCTACACTACACAAACACCACTGCACTACCCTAAACCCTAAAACACTACCCCCAGCACGACCCCTACACTGCCCGAACACCACTGCACTGCCCTAAACCCTGAAACACCAGCCCCTGCACGACCCCCTACACTGCCCGAACACCACTGCACTACCCTAAAACATGACCCCCTACACTACACAAACACCACTGCACTACCCTAAACCCTAAAACACTACCCCCAGCACGACCCCCTACACTACACAAGCACCACTGCACTACCCTAAACCGTAAAACACTACCCCCAGCACGACCCCCTACACTACCCGAACACCACTGCACTGCCCTAAACCCTGAAACACCAGCCCCTGCACGACCTCCTACACTGCCCGAACACCACTGCACTGCCCTAAACCCTGAAACACCACCCCTAGCACGACCCGCTACACTGCCCGAACACCACTGCACTGCCCTAAACCCTGAAACACCACCCCCTTCACGACCCCTACACTGCCCGAACACCACTGCACTGCTCCTAAACCCTGAAACACCACCCCCAGCACGACCCCCTACACTGCCCGAACACCACTGCACTGCCCTAAACCCTGAAACACTACCCCCAGCAAGACCCCCTACACTGCCCGAACACCACTGCACTGCCCTAAACCCTGAAACATCACCCCCAGCAAGACCCCCTACACTGCCCGAACACCACTGCCCTAAACCCTGAAACACCACCCCCAGCACGACCCCCTACACTGCCCGAACACCACTGCACTGCCCTAAACCCTGAAACACCACCCCCAGCACGACCCCCTACACTGCCCGAACACCACTGCTCTGCCCAAAACCCTGAAACACCAGCCCCAGCACGACCCCTACACTGCCCGAACACCACTGCACTGCCCTAAACCTTGAAACACCAGCCCCAGCACGACCCCCTACACTGCCCGAACACCACTGCACTACCCTAAACCCTGAAACACCACCCCAGCACGACCCCCTACACTTCCCGAGCACCACTGCACTGCCCTAAACCCTGAAACACCAGCCCCAGCACGACCCCCTACACTGCCCGAACACCACTGCACTAAACCCTGAAACACCAGCCCCAGCACGACCGCCTACACTGCCCGAACACCACTGCACTGCCCTAAACCCTGAAACACCACCCCTGCACGACCCCCTACACTGCCCGAACACTACTGCACTAAACCCTGAAACACCATCCCCAGCACGACCCCCTACACTGCACGAACACCAGTGCACTGCCCTAAACCCTGAAACACTACCCCCAGCAAGACCCCCTACACTGCCCGAACACCACTGCACTGCCCTAAACCCTGAAACATCACCCCAGCAAGACCCCCTACACTGCCCGAACACCACTGCCCTAAACCCTGAAACACCACCCCCAGCAAGACCCCCTACACTGCCCGAACACCACTGCACTGCCCTAAACCCAGAAACACCAGCCCCAGCACGACCCCCTACACTGCCCGAACACCACTGCACTGCCCTAAACCCTGAAACACCACCCCCTGCACGACCCCCTACACTGCCCGAACACCACTGCCCTAAACCCTGAAACACCACCCCCAGCACGACCCCCTACACTGCCCGAACACCACTGCACTGCCCTAAACCCTGAAACACCACCCCCTGCACGACCCCCTACACTGCCCGAACACTACTGCACTGCCCTAAACCCTGAAATACCATCCCCAGCACGACCCCCTACACTGCACGAACACCACTGCACTGCTCTAAACCCTGAAACACTACCCCCAGCAAGACCCCCTACACTGCCCGAACACCACTGCACTGCCCTAAACCCTGAAACATCACCCCCAGCAAGACCCCCTACACTGCCCGAACACCACTGCCCTAAACCCTGAAACACCACCCCCAGCAAGACCCCCTACACTGCCCGAACACCACTGCACTGCCCTAAACTCTGAAACACCACCCCCAGCATGACCCCCTACACTGCCCGAACACCACTGCTCTGCCCAAAACCCTGAAACACCCGCCCCAGCACGACCCCCTACACTGCCCGAACACCACTGCACTGCCCTAAACCTTGAAACACCAGCCCCAGCACGACCCCCTACACTGCCCGAACACCACTGCACTGCCCTAAACCCTGAAACACCACCCCCAGCACGACCCCTACACTGCCCGAACACCACTGCACTGCCCTAAACCCTGAAACACCAGCCCCAGCAAAACCCCGTACACTGCCCGAACACCACTGCACTGCCCTAAACCCTGAAACACCAGCCCCAGCATGACCCCCTACACTGCCCGAACACCACTGCACTGCCCTAAACCCTGAAACACCAGCCCCAGCATGACCCCCTACACTGCCCGAACACCACTGCACTGCCCTAAACCCTGAAACACCAGCCCCAGCACAACCCCGTACACTGCCCGAACACCACTGCACTGCCCTAAACCCTCAAACACCAGCCCCAGCACGACCCCCTAAACTGCCCGAACACAACTGCACTGCCCTAAACCCTGAAACACCAGCCTCTGCAAGACCCCCTACACTGCCCGAACACCACTGCACTGCCCTAAACCCTGAAACACCACCCCCTGCACGACCCCCTACACTGCCCGAACACCACTGCACTGCCCTAAACCCTGAAACACCACCCCTCAGCACGACACCCTACACTGCCCGAACACCACTGCACTGCCCTAAACCCTGAAACACCACCCCCAGCACGACCCCCTACACTGCCCGAACACCACTGCACTGCCCTAAACCCTGAAACACCACCTCCAGCACAACCCCCTACACTGCCTGAACACCACTGCCCTAAACCCTGAAACACCACCCCCAGCAAGACCCCCTACACTGCCCGAACACCACTGCACTGCCCTAAACCCTGAAACACCACCTCCAGCACAACCCCCTACACTGCCTGAACACCATTGCTCTGCCCTAAACCCTGAAACACTAGCCCCAGCACGACCCCCTACACTGCCCGAACACCACTGCACTGCCCTAAACCCTGAAACACCACCCCCAGCACGACCCCCTACACTGCCCGAACACCGCCTGCACTGCCCTAAACCCTGAAACACCAGCCCCAGCAAGACCCCCTACACTGCCCGAACACCACTGCACTGCCCTAGACTCTGAAACACCAGCCCCAGCAAGACCCCCTACACTGCCCGAAAACCACTGCACTGCCCTAAACCCTGAAACACCAGCCCCAGCATGACCCCCTACACTACCCAAAGACCACTGCACTACCCTAAACCCTAAAACACGACCTCCTACACTACACAAACAGCACTGCACTACCCTAAACCCTAAAACACTACCCCCTACCCTACCCAAACACCACTGCACTACCCTAAAACACTACCCCCAGCAGTACCCCCTATACTACCCAAACACCATTGCACTACCCTAAAACACTACCCCCAGCAGTACCCCCTACACTACCCAAACACCACTGCACTACCCTAAATCACTACCCCCAGCACGACCCCCTACACTACCCAAACACCACTGCACTACCCTAAACCCTAAAACACTCCCCCCAGCACGACTCCCTACACTACCCAAACACCACTGCACTACCCTAAACCCTAAATCTACCCCCAGCATGACCCCCTACACTACACAAACACCGCTGCACTGCCCTAAACCCTAAAACTCTACCCCCAGCACGACCCTCTTCACTACCTAAACACAACTGCACAATTTGTTACAGGCGTTGCAATGCAGGCCTGTGGTGCTTACTGGAAGTACCTGGTGGGCTAGTTGGGCCCCACATGTCACCTGAAGCCCCGCCCCCTCCCTTCACCACTGTGCAAACGCGCCCCTTGGCGCGTTTTAAGTTGGGGAATTAAGTCCCCTTGAATCCTGAGGGTCCCCGGAGTCCAACTAGCCCACCATATACCTCCAAAGCGCCACAGAGCTGCGTTGCAGAGAGGTGTAAAAGGGCGTGGCCTCTGTACACCTCTCTGCAAGGCAGCTCCCTGGCGCATACTGGAGGTTCCTGGTGGGCTAGTTGGCCCCCAGGGACCCCCAGTATTCAAGGGGAATCGTTCCCCCTCTGCAAACGCGCCAGGGGCGCGTTTGCAGAGTGGTGAAGGAAGGGGCGGGGCCTGCAGGCCCGATCGTTTAAAAAAATATATATATTTTGTCCCTGAAGGGGGCTCTGTGGCCCCCTTCCTTTTTCCAGTTTTTATGCCCTGGGGACCCCATCCCCCAGGGCCTTACCCCTTTTTTTAATTACAAATTTTTAAAAAAAACGGGAAGGGGGCGCGTGGCCTCCCTTCCTGGGCCTGTATTGGCCCCGGGACCCCATCCCCGGGGCATGGCCTCGATTTTTTTTTTTCGTAGGGAGGGGGCTGCGTGGCCCCCTCCTCAGGCCATTTAAGGCCCCGGGGACCCCATCCCCCGGGGCCGGCCTTTCCGTTTTTTTATTTTTTATTTTTTGGGGAGGAGGGCCGCGTGGCCCCCCTCCCGGGCCACTACTTGCCCCGGGACCCCATCCCCCGGGGCTGGCCCTCTCGTTGGGGACTGTGGGGGTCCCCAATCCCCCACAGTCCCGCCGGCTCCCCGTGTCCTACGGGAGCCGGCATTGCTTTACACATGGGGAGCAGCTAACATGCTGCTCCCCATGTGGAAAAGTCGGCTTTGGATATTGGAAGAGAGAGCAGGTTTCCCTGCTCTCTCTTCCAATATCCAAAGCAGTTTGCAATGACAGGACGGGAGCCGCGAGGCTCCCGTCCTGTCATTGCAAACAGCAGTGTCCCGGGGCTAGGCACCCCGGGACACTGCAGGAGCCGGCCCTGGGGGTGGTGGTCCCCAGGGCCATCAAGGGCTCCAGGAGGGGGCCTCGCGGCCCCCTCCCATTCAGTTCACAGCCCCGGGAGGTGGTGGTCCCCGGGGCTCTGGGGTCCGTAACGGACCCCCATATTTAAATGTTTAGTGCCCCGGGGAGGTGGCGGTCCCCGGGGCGAGTGGGGGCTGGAGCCCCCCCACACAGGTTTTTTAATTAATAAAAAAAGCCCCGGGAGGTGGTGGTCCTCGGGGCTGCGGGAGGGCTCAGAGCCCTCCCGCACCATTTAAAAAAAGCCCCGGGGGTGGCGGTCCCCGGGGCTTGGGGGCCCTTTGAGGCCCCCACACATTAAATTATCCCCACCATGCCCCCGGGACTTGGGCCACCCGGGGGCAAAATACAATCGAGCGCGGGAGACCGCGCTTCGATTTATTTTATTTTTTTGGCAGGATTCGCGCACCCTGAGCGCATCCTGCCGATTTAAAAAAAAAAAATCTTTTTTTTGCCCAGGGGTCCTTGTGGGACCCCCTGAGCAAACCTAGGGGGTCAGGGTGTTTCTACCCTGCCCCTTTGTGCACTTTGCGCACTTGTTTCTGTCCCTCGATTCTACCGAGGGACAAAATGGCTGCCAACATTTCCTGAATCGGAATGTTGACAGCCAGCTGACAGCCAATTAACATGCAGCTCGTGATCGGGAGGGTACGCGGACCCTACTCGGCCATAGATATCACTATCTTTTTACTTTTGATTTTCTCAGCAACTACTGAACGGATTTACACCATTTAACAAAAGGGTTCTTTCTGAACCAAGAACTACCTCTTTGCCAAATTTGGTGTAATTCCGTTCAGCAGTTCGGGCTGTAGCCGTGTCTAAAGTTTCCTATGGAAAATTGCATAGGGAAAATGCGTTTTGGGACCCCCCTTTTTTCTCGGCCCCCGCTTGACGAATCCCCCCGAGACTTTCAGGGTAGGAGCGGACCGGAGCGGGCCACAAAGTTTGAAAATTTTGCGAAGATACGTCAACCGGCAAGAGAGTTATTTCAAATAGAATGTCGCGGATTTCCTATGGATAATAGGTTGTAACTATAACTATCTACTGGCGACCGCCAGTAGATAATATATATGTGTGTGTATATATATATATGTATATATATATGTGTATGTATATATATATATGTATATATATATGTGTATGTATATGTATATATATATATGTATATGTATATATATGTATATGTATATGTATGTATATATGTGCCGTGATCAAGGCACAGGAAGTGCCGAAACGCGTAGGTTTTGAAATGCCGGAAATTTTAACAACTATGAAAATAAGAAAATAAAAATTCGTAACAGTATGCCTTTGGTGAGTGCGGCCCGTTTTTCTGGTGTTACCGGATTTGTGGCAATGTATATATATATATGTATATGTATGTATATATGTGTATATGTATGTATATATATATATATATGTATATGTGTATATGTATATATATATTCACTGAAAAAACCATAGGTTTCAGACACGTTATAGTTACAAATTAGCATTTAAAAAACCTTTGGAATTCACTGAAAAAACCATAGGTTTTAGGGACAGTTATAGTTACTTGGACATTGCACTCGTACAAAACCCGTGAAATTCCCCGTTATAGTTAGTTCAGCTAACTATAACTCGCGCCCCGCAATGCACTGCTGATGACGTCACATATTACATCACTCATGACATGGTCAGTGACATCACTGATGACATCACTGATGACATCTCAAATGACATCACTGTTGACATCATCCAGTGACTGTGTGTTTCTGTAAAGTTTAAATATTTTTAATATATATAGGGAAAGGCGTTTTGAAGAATGAGTGGGTGTATAAGTGTCTGTATGGATGATTTAGTAGGTGCGTGACTAATTCTATAAGTGAGTGATTAAACGTATCTTACTGAATGCATGGGTTAGTGACTAAACTGGGTGAATGTCTGTATCTGTCTGTTGCTGTGTAAGTGGCTGCATGGGTTTGTGAACAGCTACATGAGTGTCTATAAGAGTTATTGATTTGTTGTCTGAGTATCTGTATGGGTGCCTGAGTGTTTGTGTGGATGGGGTGTGTGCGACTGTGCATAGATGTGTGAGTGGGTGATTCACTGGGTGGATGGTTTCAAGAGTGCATCTGTGATAGACTGTATGGGTGGGTAAGTGTGTGTAACAGTGTGTTAGTGAGTGAATGTATGTCCCAGTGGTACATGTGTGAGTAACTACATATGTGAAAGGCAGTATATATGTGTGTTAGAGTATTTAAATGGCTATAAGTGAGAGTGTGTTATTGTGAGAGTGGCTGTATGGATGAGTGTGTGCTTGTATCAGTGATTGTATAAGAGCGTAACAATGTGCTAGTATTTGTATGATTAAGTGAGCTGGTGTGTGTATAACTGTATAGGTGAGTAAATGGCAGTGTGTTTAATTATTTGCATGACTGACTAGGTGTGTGAGTACCTCTATGGATGAGTGGCGGTGTTTGAGTGTCTATATAGGAGTAAGAGTGCATATGATAGTCCTGTACTGAGTGACCATAAGTATGAGTGACTGTACGGGTGAGTGAGTGGATGTGTGTGTGTAGACCTAAGAATCAGTGAGTGGGTATGTAGTTATTGGTGTTGGAGTGTCTATGGTTTTGCGAATGGCAGTCTGTAATTTAGAGTGGGTGTATCAAAGGTTATATTAGGGTGTGAGGAGGTGCATCAGATTATCACGTGGATGATGTCATCAGTGATGTCATTTGAGATGTCATCAGTGATGTCATCAGTGATGTCACTGACCATGTCATGAGTGATGTAATATGTGACGTCATCAGCAGTGCATTGTGGAGCGCGAGTTATAGTTAGCTGAACTAACTATAACGGGGAATTTCACGGGTTTTGTACGAGTGCAATGTCCAAGTAACTATAACTGTCCCTAAAACCTATGGTTTTTTCAGTGAATTCCAAAGGTTTTTTAAATGCTAATTTGTAACTATAACGTGTCTGAAACCTATGGTTTTTTCAGTGAATTTCAAAGGTTTTTTAAATGCTAATTTCTAACTATAACGTGCCTGAAACCTATGGTTTTTTCAGTAAATTTCAAAGGTTTTGTAAATGACAATTTTTAAATGTATTAATTGTTATATTAATTTTTTTCATACTGATTTACTACATTTTTACAAACAATTTTTTTTTACATATTTTATTTTTTAAATTACATTGTAATTACATTATACATTACATTACAAAAATACTTTCTCAGAATGAATTACTTTAGTTTAAATACTTTGCACATAGGCAATAGACTTTTAAGTACAGTAGTTACAGTTGTTGCAATGGGCAACACATTTTCAAACACAATGCAACATTCAGCTCAATGTGAATTTCTAGTTAAATGCAATTAGTTACTTTATGGATTACTTTTCTAACCACAGGACTGGATCCTAGATTCAGTCTTGGGACATCTCCTGTAAACAGTTGAGTAAAAGCGTTTTGGTTACAGTACTGATTTTTAAGGAATATTATTGTATTTTAAAAGTTGACACTTAGAAACTTTTTCTCATATGGTCACCAATGTTATCCTATGGAAGGAAATTCACTTAGCAGGTAAAAACTGTTATTGTTACTTTTTCTTACTCAGTGTTGGATCCTTGATCCAGCACTGGTGCATCTCCTGTAAACAGTTGAAAGAATGCGTTTAAGTCATACAGGTGATTTTTAAGGAATATTTGTAGTTTGTAAAAATCAACACTTTGAAACTTTTTGCTGAAAACCAGACAATGGATTCCTATGGAAGAAAATATAAGTTACTGGTAAGTACGGTTAAAATTACTTTTCAGGGTCAGTGCTGGGCTAAAAGATGCAGCACTGGGTTCTCTCCTGATAACAGGTGAGTAAATCGGAATTCGTATTTCGGCTGATTTTAGAGGAATATTTTAAAGTTCCAAAACTCCACACTTAGAAGAATTTCCAAGTGAAACCAGTCAATGTTAGCCTATGGAAGGAAATTCAAGTTACTGGTAAGTACGCTTAGAATTACTTTTCAGGGTCAGTGCTGGGCTAAAAGGTGCAGCACTGGGTTTTCTCCTGATAACAGGTGAGTAAGTCGGAATTCGGATTTCGGCTGATTTTAGAGGAATATTTGTATGTTTCAAAAATCAACACTTAGAAACTTTTTCAGCAAAAAGCAGGCAATGATATCCTATGGAAGGAAATTCAAGTTACTGGTAAGTACGGTTAAAATTACTTTTCAGGATTAGTACTGGGCTGAAAGATGCAGCACTGAGGTCTCTCCTGATAACAGGTGAGTAAATCGGAATTCGTATTTCGGCTGATTTTAGATGAATATTTTAAAGTTCCAAAACTCCACACTTAGAAGAATTTCCAAGTGAAACCAGTCAATGTTAGCCTATGGAAGGAAATTCAAGTTACTGGTAAGTACGGTTAAAATTACTTTTTAGGACCAGTACTGGGCTGAAAGATACAGCACTGAGGTCTCTCCTTATAACAGGTGAGTAAATCGGAATTCGTATTTCGGATGATTTTAGAAGAATATTTGCACAATGGTGAAGGGAGGGGCGGGGCCTGAGGTGACATCTGTGCAAACGCGCCCCGTGGCGCGTTTTAAGTTGGGGGATTAAGTCCCCTTGAATCCTGAGGGTCCCTAGGGGCCAACTAGCCCACCAGGAACCTCCAATATGTGCCAGGGGCTGCGTTGCAGAGACGTGTAGAGAGGCCACACCCCTTTTACACCTCTCTGCAACGCAGCTCTGTGGCGCTTTCTGGATGTACCTGTTGGGCAAGTTGGCCCCAGGGACCCTCAGGATTGAAGGGGATTTAATTCCCCATCTTAAAACGCGCCACGGGGCCTGTTTGCACACATGTCACCTGAAGCCCCGCCCCTCCCTTCACCACTGTGCAAACGCGCCCCGTGGCGCGTTTTAAGTTGGGGGATTAAGTCCCCTTGAATCCTGAGGGTCCCCGGAGTCCAACTAGCCCACCATATACCTCCAAAAGCGCCACAGAGCTGCGTTGCAGAGAGGTGTAAAGGGGCGTGGCCTCTGTACACCTCTCTGCAAGGCAGCCCCTGGCGCATACTGGAGGTTCCTGGTGGGCTAGTTGGCCCCCAGGGACCCCCAGTATTCAAGGGGAATTGTTCCTCTCTGCAAACGCGCCAGGGGCGCGTTTGCAGTGTGGTGAAGGAAGGGGCGGGGCCTGCGGGCCCGATCGTTTTTTTTTTTTTGTCCCTGAAGGGGGCTGTGTGGCCCCCTTCCTTTTTCATGTTTTTGGGCCCTGGGGACCCCATCCCCCAGGGCCTTACCCTTTTTAAAATTAAATATTTTAAAAAAACGGGAAGGGGGCCGCGGGGCCCCCTTCCCTGGGCCTGTATTGGCCCCGGGGACCCCATCCCCGGGGCATGGCCTCGATTTTTTTTTCTTTGGAGGGGGCTGCGTGGCCCCCTCCTCAGGCCATTTAAGGCCCCGGGGACCCCATCCCCCGGGGCTGGCCTTTCCGTTTTTTTTTTTTATTTAATTATTTTTAAACTTTGGGGAGGGGGCCGCGTGGCCCCCTCCCGGGCCACTACTTGCCCCGGGGACCCCATCCCCCGGGGCTGGCTCCTCTCCGTTGGGGACTGTGGGGGGTCCCCAAGCCCCCACAGTCCCGCCGGCTCCCGCGTCCCTTGGGAGCCGGCATTGCTTTTAGCACATGGGGAGCTGCTAAGATGCAGCTCCCATGTGGAAAGCAATCGGCTTTGGATATTGGAAGAGAGAGCAGGTTTCCCTGCTCTCTTCCAATATCCAAAGCAGTTTGCTATGGCAGGACGGGAGCCGCGAGGCTCCAGTCCTGCCATAGCAAACTACAGTGTCCCGGGGGTAGGCACCCCGGGACACTGCAGGAGCCGGCCCTGGGGGTGGTGGTCCCCAGGGCCATCAAGGGCTTCCAGGAGGGGGCCGCGCGGCCCCCCTCCCATTCAGGCTCACAGCCCCGGGGAGGTGGTGGTCCCTGGGCTCTGGGGTCCGTAACGGACCCCCATATTTAAATGTTTAGTGCCCCGGGGAGGTGGCGGTCCTCGGGCGTGTGGGGGCTGGAGCCCCCACACAGGTTCTTTAATTTAAAAAAAAGCCCCGGGGAGGTGGTGGTCCCGGGGCTGCGGGAGGGCTCAGAGCTCTCCCGCACCATTAAAAAAAGCCCCGGGGGTGGCGGTCCCCGGGCTTGGGGGGCCCTTGTGGCCCCCACACATAAAATTAACCCCCACCATGCCCCCGGGACTTGGGCCACCCGGGGCCAATTAACATCGAAGCGTGGAGACCGCGCTCAATTTTTTTTTTCGGCAGGATTCGCGCACCCTGAGCGCATCCTGCCGATTTTTAAAAAATTTTTTTTGCCCAGGGGTCCTTGTGGGACCCCTGAGCAAACCTAGGGGTCAGGGTGTTTCACCCTGCCCTTTGTGCGCTTTGCGCACTTGTTTCTGTCCTCGGTTCTACCGAGGACAAAATGGCTGCCAACATTTCCTGAATCGGAATGTTGACAGCCAGCTGACAGCCAATTAACATGCAGCTCGTGATCGGGACGGTGCGCGCAGGGTGCGCTGAGGTACTCGGACCCTACTCGGCCATAGATATCACTAACTTTTTACTTTTCATTTTCTCAGCAACTACTGAACGGATTTACACCATTTAACAAAAGGGTTCTTTCTGAACCAAGAACTACCTCTTTGCCAAATTTGGTGTAATTCCGTTCAGCAGTTCGAGCTGTAGCCGTGTCTAAAGTTTCCTATGGAAAAGTGCATGGGAAAACGCGTTTTGGGACCCCTTTCTGGCTCCCGCTGACGAATCCCCCGAGACTTTCAGGGTAGGAGCGGACCGGAGCGGGCCACAAAGTTTGAAAATTTCGCGAAGATACGTCAACCGGCAAGAGAGTTATTTCAAATAGAATGTCGCGGATTTCCTATGGATAATAGGTTGTAACTATAACTATCTACTGGCGACCGCCAGTAGATAATATGTGTTTATGTATATATATATATATATATATATATATATATATATATATATATATATATATATATATATATAGATTATCTACTGGCGGTCGCCAGTAGATAGTTATAGTTAGGACCTATTATCCATAGGAAATCCGCGACATTCTATTTGAAATAACTCTTGCGCCGGTTGACGAATCTTCGCGAAAGCTTCCAACTTGTTAGGGCGCTCCGCTCCGCTCCTACCCTGAAAGTCTCGGGTTGATTCGTCAAGCGGGGGCCGAGAAAAAGGGGGGTCCCAAAACGCGTTTTCCCATTCATTTTTCCATAGGAACCTTTAGTCGCAGCTACAGCCCGAACTGCTGAACGGAATTACACCAAATTTGGCAAAGAGGTAGCCCTTGGTTCAGTGTCGTGCATTTTGCTTAAATGGTGTAAATCCGTTCAGTAGTTCCTGAGAAAATCAAAAGTAAAGTCACATATATATCTATGGGCGAGTAGGGTCCGCGTATCCTGAGCGCACCCTGCGCGCACCGTCCCGATCACGAGCTGCATGCTAATTGGCTGTCAAGTGGCTGTCAACACTCCAAATCAGGAAGTGTTGGCAGCCATTTTGTCCCTCGGTAGAACCGAGGGACAGAAACAAGTGCACAAAGCGCAAAAGGGGCAGGGTAGAAACACCCTGACCCCTAGGTCTGCTCAGGGGTCCCACAAGGACCCCTGGGCAGAAAAAGCATTTTCTTTTTTTTTTTAAACGGCGGGATGCACGTAGGGTGCGCGGATCCCGCCGATTAAAAAAAAAAAAAGCACAAGAAACAAGTGCGCAAACGCACAAAGGGGCAGGGTAGAAACACCCTGACTCCCTAGGTCTGCTCAGGGGTCCCACAAGGACTCCTGGGCAGAAAAGCATTTTTTTTCTTTCAAAATCGGCGGATGGCTTAGGGTGCGCGGATCCCACTGATTAAAAAAAAAACACAAGAAACAAGTGCGCAAAACGCACAAAGGGGGCAGGGTAGAAACACCCTGACCCCTAGGTCTGCTCAGGGGGTCCCACAAGGACCCCCTGGGCAGAAAAAAGCAACAAAAAAAAAACAAAAATAAAAAAGACCGGCATGTGCCGAGGCCCCGCCCCCTCCCTGCAGCAGTCCCATCTGTGGGTTTGCAATGCATCAGCAGAATATTGTAAACACTTTGTAGGGAACGTACTTCCCTCCGGGACTCCAACTCCCAGAAGTACTTGCGCAGTATCATTATGAACAGCCCATTTGAGGACGCGCAATCACATGTACTTAAGAGGAGGGGACCGGACTGTGTTTTGTTCCTTTGCCGTTAGCCTCTGAGGAAGAATATGGTTATTTGAAACGCGTCAGGCAGCGGTGGATTGGCTGCGAAAGACATCGGCTGGCCGGCGTCCTCCGTACCTCAATAAAGGAGTTTTAAGCTTGGAAGCTCAGTGTTGTCTTTGGAGTGCCTCTTACCTGTGGATACAAGCTGGAGCTTCGATATATATATATATATATATATATATTATCTACTGGCGGTCGCCAGTAGATAGTTATAGTTAGGACCTATTTTCCATAGGAAATCCGCGACATTCTATTTGAAATAACTCTTGCGTCGGTTGACGAATCTTAGCGAAATTTTCAAACTTTATGGCCCGCTCCGGTCCGCTCCTACCCTGAAAGTCTCAGGGTGATTCGTCAAGCGGGGGCCGAGAAAAAAGGGGGTCCCAAAACGTGTTTTCCCCATTCATTTTCCCATAGGAAACTTTAGACACGGCTACAGCCCGAACTGCTGAACGGAATTACACCAAATTTGGCAAAGAGGTAGTTCTTGGTTCAGAAAGAACCCTTTTGTTAAATGGTGTAAATCTGTTCAGTAGTTGCTGAGAAAATCAAAAGTAAAAGTACATATATATCTATGGCCGCGTCGGATTCGCGCACCCTCCCGATCACGAGCTGTCTGCTAATTGGCTGTCAACACTCCAAACCAGGAAGTGTTGGCAGCCATCTTGTTCCTCGGTAGAACCGAGGAACAAGAAAGCAGTAAAAAGTGCGCAAAACGCACAAAGGGGCAGGGTAGAAACACCCTGACCCCCTAGGTCTGCTCAGGGGGTCCCACAAGGACCCCCTGGGCAAAAAAAAGCATTTTAAAAAAAAAAAAACAAACAAAAAAAAAAAAAAATCGGCAGGATGCGCTCAGGGTGCGCGGATCCTACAGATAAAAAAATCAAAGCGCGGTCTCCCGCGCTCGATAGTTAATTTGCCCCGGGTGGGCCAAGTCCCGGGGGCATGCTGGGGGTGTTTATTTTATGGATGGGGGCCTCTAAGGGCCCCCAAGCCCCGGGGACCACCACCCCCAGGGCTTTATCATAAATGGTGCGGGAGGGCTCTGAGCCCTCCCGCAGCCCCGGGGACCGCCACCTCCCCGGGGCTTTTTAAAACCTGTGTGGGGGCTCCAGCCCCCACACACCCCGGGGACCACCACCTCCCGGGGCACTAAGAAAATTGAAAATGGGGGTCTGTTTTGGACCCCCAAGCCCCGGGGACCACCACCTCCCCGGGCTTTCAAAATGTAGGGAGGGGGCCGCGCGGCCCCCTCCTGGAGCCCTTGATGGCCCTGGGGACCGCCACCCCCAGGGCCGGCTCCTGCAGTGTCCCGGGGTGCCTACCCCGGGACACTGCTATATGCTATGACAGGACGGGAGCCTCGCGGCTCCCGCCCTGTCATAGCAAGCTTAGTTTGCATTTTGAAAGAGAGAGCAGGAAACCTGCTCTCTCTTTCAAAATGCAAACAATTGCTTTTCCACATGGGGAGCAGCATCTTAGCTGCTCCCATGTGGAAAGCAATGCCGGCTCCCATAGGACGCGGGGAGCCGGCGGGACTGTGGGGGTATTGGGGACCCCCACAGTCCCCAACCAGAGGCCAGGCCCCGGGGATGGGGTCCCGGGGCCATAAGTGGCCCGGGAGGGGGCCACGCAGCCCCCTCCCCAAATAAAAAAATAAATAAAAAAAATAAAAATAAGGGCAAGGCCGGCCCCGGGGGATGGGGTCCCCGGGGCCTTAAATGGCCTGAGGAGGGGGGCCACGCAGCTCCCCTCCATATTTTTTATTTAAAAAACAGGGCATGCCCCGGGGGATGGGGTCCCCGGGGCCAATAGAGGCCCTTCCTGCTTTTTTTATTTTTTTTATTTAAATAAAACAAAAAAATGCTCAGGCCCCGGGGGATGGGGTTTCCGGGGGCAAAGTGGCTGAGGGAAGGGGGCCACGCAGCCCCCTCCCATAAAAAAAAAAAAAACGGCATCGTGCCGGAGGCCCCGCCCCCCTCCCTGCAGTACTCTGCAAACGCACCCCCTTGCAGTTTGCGTTTGCATCAGTGATGTCATCAGTGATGTCACTGACCATGTCATGAGTGATGTAATATGTGACGTCATCAGCAGTGCATTGCGGGGGCGCGAGTTATAGTTACCTGAACTAACTATAACGGTGGAATTTCACGGGTTTTGTACGAGTGCAATGTCCAACTAACTATAACTGTCCCTAAAACCTTATGGTTTTTTCAGTGAATTTCTAAGGTTTTTTAAATGCAAATTTCTAACTATAACGTGCCTGAAACCTATGGTTTTTTCAGTGATATATATATATATGTGTTAGACCTGGCATCCTTGGCGTGGGTCTCCCTTCCATTTTTTGATGATGCCTCCAATGTTATTGATCTGTTTTTGCTGGTTTAGATGCTTTGGGCACTGTGCCACTGCTATTCAGTGCCACAGTGCAAGTGCTCCCTATGATAAATTATGTTATGTATTAGTGACTCCATGATTGGATGATTGGTTTACTTGTCAGTCCCTAGTACAGTGCACTGAGTGTGCCCAGGGCTTGTAAATCCAATGCTGCCGGTAGGCTTGCAGCACTGGTTGTGCCACCCACAGAAGCAGCTTGTAAAGTGTGTCTCAGGCCTGCCATTGCAGAGCCTGTGTGCAGCCTAGGGCTGCCATGTCGACTTGGTGAGTGCACCCACTTACCAGTCCCTAAACCTTCCCTTTTCTTCATATCAGACACCCCTATGGTAGGCCCAAGGGCAGGGTGCATTGTAAGTATAAGGTAGGACATGCCCTGGTGTGTGTGGCATGTCCTAATAGTGAATTACAGCCATTTTCGTTTTTTACTATTGCAAGGCTACCTGTTCCCCATAGGCCAGACTGGGCAGTTTGATTATTACACCTTATAATCCTAACTGACCCAGGGAACATGGTAGGAAAACGAATTTAGTATGCCTGAACTCAGGATGATAAAACACATCTTTTAGTGAAGTTGGTTTTAACATTCTGTGTTTGAAAATACCACTTTTAGAAAGTAGGTATTTTTTTGCCTAACTATCCAAGCCTGCCTCTGCTAGGTTGTGTATTCCTTGTCTGGGTTTGTGAGTGACAGGGGCTGGGGGACTCCAGGAGACAGGGTGAGTCAGCACAGGGCTGAATAGAGAGATCTGCATCCAGAGTGGAGGGAGGAGTTGCACCTGGGTCTGAATAGGGCTGTGCCTGCCTTCCACAATGCTTGCTCCACCCCCTGCCGGGCGGCTGAGCACTCTGCCCCACATTCTGAAAGGAAAGAAGGAGTCCTGTAAACAAAGTGCTCCAGGACTGACCAGAACTGGTTTTGGACTAGGCAAAGGCCTCTCTGCCTTCAGAGAACAAAGAGAAAAGGTGTATAAAAAGGGGACCCAGACCCCTAGGAAATTAGATCACTTTTGGGAAACAAGAAGAAACCTTTGCTGAGGAGCGGAACCAAGAAGAAACTGAGGAGAAGACTATCCCTAAGCTAGAGGGATCTGCCTGCAGTGGTTGCCTGACTGCCAAAGAAAGGAGAAGGGAACTTTGTGTGTACTTTCATCAACTTGTGAAGGATCTCCAAGGGCTTGATTTCAGAGCTTGCCTCCTGTTCAAGTCTCAGGGACAACAGACTTCACCCACCAACTCCCCCTGTATTCCCTTGCTGGGAATTTGGACCTTCTGACACACTTGCGTGTCTCTGGGAGCTGGAAGCGCGACTCAAGACGAAGAAGCGTGTCGCCGCAGCCGCTGATTCTCGCATCGCCGGAGAAGAGTGTCGACGTCGCATCAGACACCGGCGCATCCCCGAAGAAGCGCGCCGCTGACACCCTCGCATCCTTCGAAGCGCCTTGCAGCATCGGAGAAAAGTGTCACCGTCGCATCAGACGCCGTCGCATCCCCGGGGCAGAGCACCGACCTCGCATCAGACGCCGACTCATCGCAACATGAGGTGCGCCCCGCATCCCAGGAGAAGATCGTCGACCTCGCATCAGACACGGTCGCATCGCCAGGGAAGCGTGTCACAGGGCCTGTTGCGGCTCCAAAGACTCATCGAAATCGCCGCACGGCCGTCGGGCGTGCACGCATCACCTCTTCGTTGTTGCAACCTCAAGAAGACGCCACTTTGTTTCTTTTGCACCAGATCTTGAACGCATCACCGTCCTTGCGTGTAAGGGACTACCGCATCACCTTCCCTGCAACACTTTTTGTTGCCCTGCGTTACGCATCTTAAGGTACATTGAACTCAAAGTGTCGCATTTCCATTTTAAGAGACTCAAGCTAATCCTACCATCTTTAAAGTACAGTACTGTGGATTATTTTTGTCGTTTATGGTCTTGTGGTAAATCTATATAAAAGATACTTATTTTTATAATACAACCTGTGTGGTGTCCATTTGTAGTGTTGTCACTGGATTACTGTATGTGTTCACAAATGCTTTACACACTGCCTCTGAACTAAGCCTGTCTGCTCGTGCCAAGCTACCAAGGGGGTGAGCAGGGGTTATTTCAGGAGTGTACCCCCTTACCCTGACTAGACGCAAGGGTCCCTATTTGGTCAAAGGTACCTACCTCTGCCAACTAGAGACCCCAAATCTAACATTGGTGGTCAGCGGTGGGGATTCTGGACTTGCATTTGTGACTCATGTACAGTGATTGGTGAACACTACCTAGTGAGTGCAGACCAAAACGCAACCACATACTTTTGGTAGATATTCTTTTCTGGGACTTTCTATTTTTGCTAAAAACTGCCAAGTTTAATCACCATGGATACAGCAGCATCCATAGTATCTGTTGATAATGATTGGGAAGAGGAGAAACTGGAATGCTACACCGTTAACCTGCTCAAGCACTTCTGCAGGAAGTTCAAAGTTTCTATGACCGGAATCACCAAGAAGGATGATTTCCAAAAGGCGCTGAGGGCCTGGGTTGAAGCAAGGAATACCCCTGAGAATGAGGAGGGGGCTGAGAATGCAGATGAGCAGCTGGATGGGCCAGTGGGTCCAGGGGAGAGGAGAGCATCTTCCCCCGTGGGTAGCAGTGTTTCTGCCAGAGGTCTGTCCCCAGAAGAGCTGGAGGACAGAGAAAAGTATAGGATGCATGAGTTGGAGCTGGCCAAAATGAGTGGGCAATTGGAAATTAGGAAATTGGCCCTGGAAGAGAAGAGAATGCAGCTTGAGCATGAGAAAAGTTTGAGGGAATTGGATTTGAAAGCTAGGAGCTTAGAGATTACTCCCTCTGGTGGCAGCGCACCGTCAATGCCTGTTGAGGCTAGGGTGTATATTCCTAAGGATGTGGTCAAGGAGTTTTTTAAGAATTATGATATTGGGCAATGGTTCAAGTCCTATGAGGTAGCCATGACTTCCCACCGGGTCCCTGAGAAGGATTGGGGAGCGGGGTTGTGGGGTCGGTTCCTCAGTGAGGGGCGGGATACTTTGTTGGACTTGCCCTCTGAAGTCTATAATTCCTACAGCCACATGAAGAATGCATTGATGACCAGGTATGGGTTGACTCCTGAACTCTATAGGCAGAGGTTCAGGAACTGTAAGAAGATTGAAGGCAGTACCTGGGTTGAGTATGTGACCTTTTTTGCAGAGCCTTGGATGGTTGGGTAAAGGGTAGCAAAGCAAATGATTTTCAGGCGCTCTTTGATTTGATTGCATGGGAGCACTTGTCCAGTAATTGTTTTCCTGAGCTACGCCAGCACCTGATTGACAGTAGGCTGACTAACCCTAGGCAGCTTGCTGAGGAGGCGGACCGCTGGGTGAGCACCCGGGTCCACAAGGGTCACGTGGGAGACTCCGCCAAGGGTGGGCAGGGTCCCCAGCAGAGGAGTGGGGGACAAGGGTAAACAGAGGGAGTTCCAGAGAGGGCCCCAAAGTAAACCCCAAGGGAACCAAGGGAAAGGTTCCCAGCCTCCCCCTGAGAATAAGCACGGGGCCCCGACAGGTCCACCTGTTCATAGGGGACCCCTGGTGTGCTACAAGTGTGGCGCCTTAGGCCACAGGGCCAATGATCCCCGTTGCCCTTTGTTTGGAAAACAAGCACCCCCTGGTGCAGTCTTCCGGCAAGTGGCTAGTGTAGCCCTGGGGGAGGAGATGGGTGCCCAAGGTGGGCGGGATCCCGTAGTATTGTCCCTTGTCTCCTTAGGAGACTCTGAGATGGTCCCTAGGACCCAACTGCCTGAGAACACTAAGAAGTACAGGCAGTGGGTGACCATCAATGGCCATAGGGTGGAGGCTCTGAGAGACACAGGAGCCAGTGTGACAGCTGTCAAGTGTCACCTGGTGTCTAAAGAGCAGGTGGTCCATGATGCATTCTACCCAGTTGTTGCCGCTGACAACACAGAGAGCCAGTGCAAGGTGGCTCAGGTTCCCTTTGAGTGGGGGGGGGGGTCTCTGGTACTCTTCAAGTAGCTGTGAGGCCAGCCATGCCTGTTGACTGTTTGTTAGGGAACGATTTGGAGAGCTCCCCTTGGGCTAAGGTGGAGCGGAGTGCTCATTTGGAGATGTTGGGCTTGCCTGATTGGGCGTGTGTGACCACCCGGTCCATGGCAGCCAGAGGTGTTCAAGAGGACCTGGAGCCTGAGAGGGAGGCCCAGGTGCCTGCCGGAGAGAGAAGAGGCAGGGGGCGCAGGAAACCGGCCCCGAAGATCCCACGGTCCAGGAGGAGGCAGACCCTGACGGGGATGCCCTGAAGCCTACAGGGGAACAGGTAGCTGAACTGGGGGACCTGCCTGAGCTGACCCATTGGCAGCAAGATAGAGGACCCTCCAGGGAGGAGTTCTGCGAGGAGCAGAACAAGTGCCCTTCTCTCGTGGGTCTGAGGCAACAGGCCACAGACCAGGCAGCAGGTGATCAGTCTGGATCACATTGGATCTACTGGGAGAATGGTCTCCTGTATAGCGAGCCTAAGGTTACTGAGCCTGGGTCAGCCCATGTGCTGGTGGTACCCCAGCGCTTCAGAGGCTTCCTACTGGGTTTGGCTGATGATGTGCCTTTAGCAGGACATCTGGGGCAGGACAAGACATTTGAAAGGCTTGTCACCCATTTCTTTTGGCCCCAGATGCGCAGGAGTGCCGCCACTCACTGCAGGACCTGTCAGACTTGCCAGGCAAGTGGAAAGAGTGGGAGGAAGCAAAAGGCTCCTCTCCATCCATTCCCTGTAGCCAGCACCCCCTTTGAACGGGTGGGTATTGACATTGTGGGGCCACTGGACCCCAAGACAGCCATGGGCAACAGGTTCATCCTGGTCTTGGTGGACCATGCCACCCGGTACCCTGAAGCCATCCCTCTGAGGACAGTGACGGCCCCCGTGGTGGGACGGGCACTGATGGGAATTTTCTCCCGTGTGGGGTTCCCTCAAGAGGTGGTGTCTGACAGAGATACTAACTTGATATCCAAGTATATGAAGTCCCTGTGGCAGGAGTGCAGTGTAATATACAAGTTCACCACTCCTTACCACCCCCAAGGAAATGGGTTGGTTGAGAGATTCAACCGGACCCTGAAGGGCATGATTATGGGTCTGGAAGAACCCATGAGGCGTAAGTGGGACGTCCTCTTGCCATGCCTTCTTTTTGCATACCGTGAGGTGCCACAGAAGTCTCTAGGGTTCAGCCCCTTTGAGCTTCTGTATGGTCACCCAGTGAGAGGACCTCGGAGTTTGGTCAAGGAAGGCTGGGAGCAATCTCCCAGGAAACCTCCCCAGGATGTATATAGCTACATGCTGACCTTCAGGAACCAAACTAGGCGTTTCAGGCAACTTGCTGAGGCAAATCTGGAAGCCAGCCAGGAGGAAATGAAGCGGTGGTACGACCAGAATGCCACTCTGGTTGAGCTTCAACCTGGTCAGAAAGTGTGGGTCATGGCCCCAGTGGAGCCCTGTGCGCTCCAGGATAAGTGGACCGGACCCTTTGAGGTGGTGGAGCGCAAGAGTCCTGTTACCTACTTGGTGGACATGCGGTCTCCCAGGAACCCCTTGCGGGTCCTACATGTCAACCGCCTGAAGCCCCACTTGGAGAGGTCCCAAGTGGGCATGCTCTTAGCTACAGATGCTGGGATGGAGGAGGAGACCGAGCCTCTTCCTGACCTCCTGTCAGCCCAAGAGCAAGATGGATCAGTGGAGGGTGTGAACCTCTCTACCTCCCTGACCCCTGAGCATCAAGGTGACTGTCGCCAACTGTTGGGGCAGTTTCCTGACCTGTTCTCCCTGGTTCCTAGTGTCACTGACTGGTGCGTCCATGATGTGGACACTGGGGACAGTCTTCCTGTCAAGCACAAGGCTTACAGGGTGACTGACAGGGTGAGAGCTTGCATCAAGGAGGAGGTCTCCAAGATGTTTGCATTGGGGGTAATTGAGTCGTCTCACAGCCCTTGGGCCAGCCCAGTGGTCTTGGTCCCAAAGGCTGCCGTGCCTGGTGCCACACCCGAACTCCGGTTCTGTGTGGACTACCGAGGACTCAATTCCGTCACCAGGACTGACGCACACCCCATCCCCAGAGCTGATGAGCTCATAGATTGGTTAGGGGCTGCCCGGTACCTCAGTACGTTTGACCTAACGTCTGGGTACTGGCAGATCGCCTTGACTGATGGGGCAAAGGAGAGGTCAGCATTCTCCACACCAGATGGGCACTACCAATTCTGGGTGATGCCCTTTGGGATGAAGAATGCCCCTGCCACCTTTCAGAGGTTGGTCAACCAGGTGTTGGTTGGACTGGAAGAGTTCAGTGCTGCCTACCTGGATGACATCGCAGTGTTCAGCGCCAGTTGGGAAGAACATCTGCGCCACCTCTGGGAAGTGTTGATGGCGCTGCGGAGGGCAGGCCTCATGATCAAGGCGAGTAAGTGCCAGATCGGGCAGGGTTCTGTGGTGTACTTGGGACACCAGGTTGGGAGCGGCCAGGTGGCGCCCCTACAGCCCAAGATAGATACCATTCTGACTTGGGAGCACCCCAAGACCCAGAAAGCGGTGAGAGCCTTCCTAGGACTCACCGGGTATTACAGGAGATTTGTCAAGGGGTATGGCAGCATTGTTGCACCCTTGACGGAGCTGACTTCCAGGAAGCAGCCCAAGAGAGTGATTTGGACTGACACCTGTCAACAAGCTTTTGACACCTTGAAGACAGCCATGTGCACGGCGCCCGTGCTCCTGGCCCCCAACTTCTCCAAAGAGTTTATCGTTCAGACAGAGGCTTCAGAGCATGGTGTGGGGGCTGTTTTGTCACAGATGAATGAGGAGGGCCTAGACCAACCTGTAGCCTTCCTTAGCAGGAGGTTACTTCCACGGGAACAGAGGTGGAGTGCTATTGAGCGTGAGGCATTTGCTGTGGTCTGGGCGCTGAAGAAGCTGAGACCATACCTGTTTGGGACTCACTTCCGGGTTCAGACCGACAACCAGGCCCCTCAGATGGTTGATGCAGATGAGGGGTGAGAATCCAAAGCTGTTGAGGTGGTCCATTTCCCTACAGGGGATGGACTTCACGGTGGAACACCGCCCTGGTACAGAACACGCCAATGCTGATGGTCTGTCCAGATTTTTCCGCCTTAGTGAAGAGAACTCCCTAGAGGTAGGATAGTTCTCCCCACATTTCAGCTGGAGGGGACACGTGTTAGACCTTGCATCCTTGGCGTGGGTCTCCCTTCCATTTTTTGATGATGCCTCCAATGTTATTGATCTGTTTTTGCCGGTTTAGATGCTTTGGGCACTGTGCCACTGCTATTCAGTGCCACAGTGCAAGTGCTCCCTATGATAAATTATGTTATGTATTAGTGACTCCATGATTGGATGATTGATTTACTTGTCAGTCCCTAGCACAGTGCACTGAGTGTGCCCAGGGCTTGTAAATCCAATGCTGCCGGTAGGCTTGCAGCACTGGTTGTGCCACCCAAAGAAGCAGCTTGTAAAGTGTGTCTCAGGCCTGCTATTGCAGAGCCTGTGTGCAGCCTAGGGCTGCCATGTCGACTTGGTGAGTGCACCCACTTACCAGTCCCTAAACCTTCCCTTTTCTTCATATCAGACACCCCTATGGTAGGCCCAAGGGCAGGGTGCATTGTAAGTATAAGGTAGGACATGCCCTGGTGTGTGTGGCATGTCCTAATAGTGAATTACAGCCATTTTCGTTTTTCACTATTGAAAGGCTACCTGTTCCCCATAGGCCAGACTGGGCAGTTTGATTATTCCACCTTATAATCCTAACTGACCCAGGGAACATGGTAGAAAAACGAATTTAGTATGCCTGAACTCAGGATGATAAAACACATCTTTTAGTGAAGTTGGTTTTAACATTCTGGGGCCGATTCCGATCTCGGCTGGTAGGGCTCCGAATCGGATTCGGCTTAACCGGATCCGATTCGGAGCCCTATTTCCCGACCGATCCGTACGCGCCTCCGGATGAGCGAGTACGATGCGAAATCGCCGACCGACTCGTTCGGGCGTCCCAACCGCTCCGACCGACTCGTTCCCGGGTCGAACCGCACCGACCAACTCGCTCGGACACGACTCGCACTGCGCAATGGAGACGTTCCCCGGCCGGGTAAGTACGATGCGCGCCGCGAGCGAGTCCGACCGACACGCGCCGTCCGGCTCGAAAGAGCAGTCGGAGCCGTACCCGGGGTCCGTGTCGGACCCCCCTGTACGCGTAGCCGCGCGAGTCGCACACAGGGGGACCCATGGGTCCCACTACCTGTGCGTGTACGGCGCGAGTCGCTCGCCGCGTACCCGCTGTAGGGGCGCCCTGTTCACCTCGCACCCATTGAGGCAATGGGAGCCCGCGTATGCGTTGTACGACCGGCTCCCATTGACTTCAATGGGAGTCCGACCGACTCGAGTACGATAGCATACGGACGCATCGTACTCGTTTGGTCGGGCTGCACGGGTCCGATTCGGTCGGAAATCTCTCCGGGACCGGCTCGGTCGGGGAGATTTCCGGCCCGAATCGGAATCGGCCCCTCTGTGTTTGAAAATACCACTTTTAGAAAGTAGGTATTTTTTTGCCTAACTATCCAAGCCTGCCTCTGCTAGGTTGTGTATTCCTTGTCTGGGTTTGTGAGTGACAGCGGCTGGGGGACTCCAGGAGACAGGGTGAGTCAGCACAGGGCTGAATAGAGAGATCTGCATCCAGAGTGGAGGGAGGAGTTGCACCTGGGTCTGAATAGGGCTGTACCTGCCTTCCACAATGCTGGCTCCACCCCCTGCCGGGCGGCTGAGCACTCTGCCCCACATTCTGAAAGGAAAGAAGGAGTCCTGTAAACAAAGTGCTCCAGGACTGACCAGAACTGGTTTTGGACTAGGCAAAGGCCTCTCTGCCTTCAGAGAACAAAGAGAAAAGGTGTATAAAAAGGGGACCCAGACCCATAGGAAATTAGATCACTTTTGGGAAACAAGAAGAAACCTTTGCTGAGGAGCGGAACCAAGAAGAAACTGAGGAGAAGACTATCCCTAAGCTAGAGGGATCTGCCTGCAGTGGTTGCCTGACTGCCAAAGAAAGGAGAAGGGAACTTTGTGTGTACTTTCATCAACTTGTGAAGGATCTCCAAGGGCTTGATTTCAGAGCTTGCCTCCTGTTCAAGTCTCAGGGACAACAGACTTCACCCACCAGCTCCCCCTGTATTCCCTTGCTGGGAATTTGGACCTTCTGACACACTTGCGTGTCTCTGGGAGCTGGAAGCGCGACTCAACACGAAGTAGCGTGTCGCCGCAGCCGCTGATTCTCGCATCGCCGGAGAAGAGTGTCGATGTCACATCAGACGCCGGCGCATCCCCGAAGAAGCACGCCGCTGACACCCTTGCATCCTTCTAAGCGCCTCGCAGCACCGGAGAAAAGTGTAGCCGTCGCATCAGACGCCGTCGCATCCCCGGGGCAGAGCATCAACCTCGCATCAGATGCCGACGCATCACAACTCGAGGCGCGCCCCGCATCCCAGGAGAAGATCGTCGACCTCGCATCAGACGCCGTCGCATCGCCAGGGAAGCGTGTCGCAGGGCCTGTCGCGGCTCCAAAGACTCATCGAAATCGCTGCACGGTCGTCGGGCGTGCACGCATCACCTCTTCGTTGTCGCAACCTCAAGAAGACGCCACTTTGTTTCTTTTGCACCAGATCTTCAACGCATCACCGTCCTTGCGTGTAAGGGACTACCGCATCACCTTCTCTGCAACACTTTTCGTTGCCCTGCGTTACGCATCTTAAGGTACATTGAACTCAAAGTGTCGCATTTCCATTTTAAGAGACTCAAGCTAATTCTACCATCTTTAAAGTACAGTACTGTGGATTATTTTTGTCGTTTATGGTCTTGTGGTAAATCTATATAAAAGATACTTATTTTTATAATACAACCTGTGTGGTGTCCATTTGTAGTGTTGTCACTGGATTACTGTATGTGTTCACAAATGCTTTACACACTGCCTCTGAACTAAGCCTGTCTGCTCGTGCCAAGCTACCAAGGGGGTGAGCAGGGGTTATTTCAGGAGTGTACCCCCTTACCCTGACTAGACGCAAGGGTCCCTATTTGGTCAAAGGTACCTACCTCTGCCAACTAGAGACCCCCAAATCTAACAATATGTATAGGATACTCCAGCACATACGTGCCATTAACAACGGTGATTTTGCATATCCTGTCGCTAGACACTTTGAAGAAGCCCATGCTAAAAATTCTGCTGATTTAAAGTACTTTGTAATTGATATGGTCCCACCACTGAGAAGAGGTGGGGATCGTGAATCCATGTTACGCAGACTAAGGTACATTATAGAAATGGACTGTAAAGCACCAAATGGACTGAACGCTAGTGAAGATTTTTTCACTCATCTTTAATTAGTCAATGAGATCAAGACTGTATACTAATGCTGCTGCCTACCTACTCGAGTAAAAAGTTTTTAATATTTCAATTTAAGAATTCATTTTTATTGTATTGTCTGTTGTTTTACACTTTTTGCACATGGTGTTTGCACTTTAGATTGTGACATGATTTTGTGCATTTTGCACTGATTTAAACTGTTGACATGGATTTTTGGCAATTGCCCACTTGGGCTCTATTTTTTGAAACATCTCAACCTTATGGGTTTATCCTAGGTGCTAACATAGACTTATATGAATTTTGAATAATGCTGCTATTTGTGGAAAAAAAGTTTTACATTGTTTTACTTTTTTAGCTTCATTTTTTATTCATCAATATAAGTATGGTTTTACTAATTAGTGAGACTTTTTAGAGCTGGACAGTTTGATATTGAGTATATATCTATTTATTTATTTATTCAATGTGCTGCTATTCTCATGATATTATATCATGTATGCTCTATTTTTGCACTTTAGAGATGTATTAACATTTCCGGTGACCCTACAGTATTTTACTTGATATGGATGTGTTTCTATATGAAAGTATTTTTTCCATGTCTATGTCTCAGTATCACAGCTGATGCACAGGAAAACTTCACACACTTGCACTTTAAATGTTGAAACCGCTCCCTCAACTGTGTCATGTGATCAAGGCCCCACGCGGGCTGAAACGCGTTATGGCGGCGGTGGTGTTGGGCATGTAATAAACATCAAATTGCACCATCATTTGGGTTCGCTTCGTCTGTTCAACGGATTCCTACCTTGGTAGAAAGACGATTTTTACTGCAAGTATTCTTCGAGATTGCTTCCTCGAAATCAGCTAAACCCCTCCTTCGATTACGGGCCGTGCAGCAGGAAGTAGTGATTCTGAGACTTTCTGAATCCTCTACTCTCCGGGCAGGAGAAGCCGTGGTTGCCCCCGGACGGCGGAAGTGCACCTATCGAGCAGGGGAGCAGTGTGGTGGAGTCGTGGTCGGAGGTCGGCTGACCGGAGGACCCGTGCTTTGCCGGCAACGCCTCTTTGTTGTAGGAGCCCCGCTGATTGTTCCGTGAAGGAGTGTGCAGGAATTGGACGCCGATATTTAATCGGCGTAACAAGTCCAAGAAATATCTTTACGCCCATTACTTTCCACCATGTCCGCAGACACGTTGAGGAGTCGGGAGGAGGCAGCTAGCGGCATGTTTGACGATTCCCCATCCGGGGAACGTGCACAAAGTTCTATATCCAGCAGTCCACCAGATTCACAGCCTAAAATTAAAGAGCTCTTCAAAAAGCTGGAGAAGGCAAGTAAAGCAGAGCAGGCGAAGTGGTGGGAGCACCGTTCTCTCACCAGGTACTTGGAGGTGGGCAGGATACAGCGGGGTCTGCGAATAATGCTCGCACCAAGTTATGAGAACCCGGACCCCTGCATGCTATCCGAATGGGCTGAATGTAACCTTGAGTCCTCTCGGCGTTTGGTGGAAATCCTTGTTAAATACGCCGAGAGTGACCGGGTGGCATTACAAAGTAAAATCGACGCCCTTAATGCCGAAATAGAAAAGATTCCAAGCACTCCCAACATTGCCAAGTATCGGGATAAAATGACAGCGCGCTTGCACCGTGAGGAAGAGATAATAAAGAAAAGGAAAGCCTATAAATTCCAACGAGACCGGTTGGACTATGAACATGGGCAAATATTTACTTTTGCGAAAAAGTACGACAATGTTAAAGCAAGCAAGAAGTTAATACCAAGTCCCTCTGCTTCATTGCAAACAGCCAACAATAACGTACCACTGGCCTCATCACTTTCAGACTTGAGCTCCAATATTGACAGCGAGTCAGACAATGATCAGCAACGAGCACAGCGCTTGGGGTTTCGAAAATTCACAGTGGCACAGGAATTAGATTGTATGCGCCAGGATCGGAGGCAGACTCTACGTTCTGGTGCTCGAAATGCAAACACCAACAAAGCATCAACAGGAAGCGGGGCGCAAGGCGGCGACGCAACAGGCAACACAAACGTGAGTACAAAGCCACCCAACAGAAAACCCCGAAAACAATGGAAGCGCAAATAGATTCAAGCATTAGCACTTGTGATTCCTAAACAGTTATCAACCTTACTAAAATACCATTGAGTGAAAAGGAAACTAACATTCTAGCATTAGGGCTATCGTTCAGTGCCAAAAGTAATTTTGACTATGCTGGTACCAGAATAGACATGTACAAATACGTGCGTAAGTTGAAGCTTCGCAAGTTTCATTTATTAAACAAATCAGCACGTTCAGTACCACCCACAGCACCCAATTTGAGCCCACCTTTAGTTACAGCTGGTGATGCAGAGTTATTGCAGGATTTGTTACAAATGCAGGGTGAGAACAGCACTGACACTTTATCTACTAACTCGGGCACGAGGCACAGAGTGATCACTGCCCCCACCAATTTCAAACCCAAATCAACATTTTGCCCCTTAATGTTGAAAGACAACATAGATGTGTTTCATGAGAAAGTTTCTCAAGATTTGAGGTTGCTGCACCAAAAACAAGTCAATATTAATAAGAGACATCATTATCGTGACTTTGCTTATCACCAACTAATTAAGAAACTTCAAAACAATGTGAATGTCATTATTCGACAGTCAGATAAAGGCGGTAACGTCGTGTTGTGGCCAAGGGAAATGTACATGGAGGAGGCACTTGGTCAACTCAACGACAGGGATTGTTATAAAAGATCCACAATGACAGAGGTTAAAGTGGCCTGGAATTTGTTTTATACCAGTTTGCTGGTGTGGAGGAGCACTGGTCTATTAACTATGGACGAGTTTAAATTCTTAAAGAATGACCACCCGGTGATGCCCATTGTTTACTTTATACCTAAAATTCATAAGAACAATGTGAAGCCACCTGGACGCCCTATAATTTCGGCTTCCAATAGCATCATGGAAAACGCCAGCAAGTATGTTGACTTCTTTTTACAGGACCACGTTAAGAACCTTCCTTCTTTTATTCTTGACACTGGTGATCTTTTACAGAAACTAGAGGGAATGACATGGCAATCTGATTACTTATTGATATCACTCGATGTATCTTCCCTGTACACTAGTATCCATCACAGGGATGGATTAAAAGCTATTGAATACTATTTAAACACGAGATCTATTCGTTTTCTTGAACATAACAGGATGTTGTTGTCTATGATCAATTTGTGCCTTGAAAATAATTTCTTTCTGTTTTCTAACCAAGTATTCCAGCAGGTGAGAGGTGTGGCTATGGGGGCTTGTTTCTCCCCCAGTTATGCCTGTCTGCATATGGGGCACTGGGAGGAACAGGTTCTCATGCCCACCTACCCTGAAATCATGTCTGAAAATGTTGTTAAATGGTTCAGGTACATTGATGACCTGTTGATAATCTGGAAAGGATCTGAATGTGAGGCTTCACAGTTCATTGAGAAACTTAACAAAAACAATTTGAATCTTAGCTTTACTGGTCAGATAAGCAACAGGTCAATATGCTTTTTAGATGTGGAAATGTTTATCCAACAGAATAAACTTCACACTAGAATGTATAGGAAACCCACCGCTGGCAATGCCATATTACATGCCTCTAGCCATCACCCTGCACATTTAATCAGTAGCATTACCTATGGGGAAATGCTATGAATAAGAAGAATTTGCAGCACTGACCATGATTGTCTAGTAGCACAGAAAGATTGCAGGGACAGGTTCTTAAAGAGGGGCTATCGCCCAGAAGTGGTCGATAAAGCCATACGTAATGCCAATGAACCTGGTAGACCACAGGTGTTAGCAAGTAAAATCAAGTTGGTACAGAATGAGCAAACTGAGACCAGATTGATTCTAACCTACAATAACCAACATAGTACGATTCGCAAGATAGTGAACAAATATTGGGCACTGATTGAGTGATCCAATATTGGGGACCCAATTGTCACGATCTCCCAGTATAACATATAGAAAGGCGAGATCAATGAGCAACTGCCTGGTGTCAAGTAGCCCCGAGGTTAGAACCAATAGTTCGTGGCTGAACAGCAGTAAAGGTTTCATTAAGTGCTCTGTTTGTAAAGCCTGCAGAAATGGAGTTAGTAAGACTGAATACATGAATCCGCTTACTAACAGACCTGTTCATATCCAGAAAAAACTTACATGCAAGTCTGAATTTGCAGTATATGTGCTGGAGTGTCCCTGTGGCCTGCGCTATGTGGGAAGCACTAAGCTGCAGGTCCACAAGAGGATACTCCAGCACATACGTGCCATTAACAACGGTGATGTTGCATATCCTGTCGCTAGACACTTTGAAGAAGCCCATGCTAAAAACTCTGCTGATTTAAAGTACTTTGTAATTGATATGGTCCCACCACTGAGAAGAGGTGGGGATCGTGAATCCATGTTACGCAGACTAGAAACAAGGTACATTATAGAAATGGACTGTAAAGCACCAAATGGACTGAACGCTAGTGAAGATTTTTTCACTCATCTTTAATTAGTCAATGAGATCAAGACTGTATACTAATGCTGCTGCCTACCTACTCGAGTAAAAAGTTTTTAATATTTCAATTTAAGAATTCATTTTTATTGTATTGTCTGTTGTTTTACACTTTTTGCACATGGTGTTTGCACTTTAGATTGTGACATGATTTTGTGCATTTTGCACTGATTTAAACTGTTGACATGGATTTTTTGGCAATTGCCCACTTGGGCTCTATTTTTTTAAACATCTCAACCTTATGGGTTTATCCTAGGTGCTAACATAGACTTATATGAATTTTGAATAATGCTGCTATTTGTGGAAAAAAAGTTTTACATTGTTTTACTTTTTTAGCTTCACTTTTTATTCATCAATATAAGTATGATTTTACTAATTAGTGAGACTTTTTAGAGCTGGACAGTTTGATATTGAGTATATATTTATTTATTTATTTATTCAATGTGCTGCTATTCTCATGATATTATATCATGTATGCTCTATTTTTTGCACTTTAGAGATGTATTAACATTTCCGGTGACCCTACAGTATTTTACTTGATATGGATGTGTTTCTATATGAAAGTATTTTTTCCATGTCTATGTCTCAGTATCACAGCTGATGCACAGGAAAACTTCACACACTTGCACTTTAAATGTTGAAACCGCTCCCTCAACTGTGTCATGTGATCAAGGCCCCACGCTGGCTGAAACGCGTTATGGCGGCGGTGGTGTTGGGCATGTAATAAACATCAAATTGCACCATCATTTGGGTTCGCTTCGTCTGTTCAACGGATTCCTACCTTGGTAGAGAGACGATTTTTACTGCATGTATATATATATGTATATATATATATATGTATATATATATGTACATGTATGTATATAGATATGTATATATATGTGTGTATATATATATATATATTTATGTATATATATATATATGTACATGTATATATGTGTATATATATATATGTTTATATATATATGTTTATATATATATGTATGTATATATGTATGTATATATGTATGTATATATGTGTATATATATATGTATATATATGTATATATGTATGTATATATGTATGTATGTATGTATATATATATATGTGTGTATATATATGTATATATATGTATGTTTAATTGATTAAGGGTCCAATAATGTTGATAAATCATTTTGCAAAGTTATAAACCAATTGATAGAAATTTAGGCAATGTGACATGTAAAAAGGGGTACTATACCCTTAAAAATTAAGTGGAAACATGTAGCATCAAATATATGTGAAATAGTGGTCATTCTATGAATTTAAATTAGTTTGGAAATGAAGACACTCATATTATGAAAATTTAGAAAATTTAGTTAAATTGTATATAACAATTTGGTTTAGAAAACACATGAATCAAATGTATTATAATTTAGTAATTTTGTATAAAGTGTGTTATGTAAATGTTTTCACTTTTGGGAACTGGGAAATTGGGTATTTACATAGTCTTTTTCTATGTTTGCGTCATGTGGGACGCTAGTGATATTATAAAAAAATGTGTATTCGAGGTAAAGGTCAGGTGACCAAGAGCTGTTGAGCTCGAAATGCGTCTTTGTTTTGTGCCCGTAAATAAATCTGAATTGGCAACCTTGGATCGGCGTGGCTCGTTCCTTGCTTGATAGTGCAAGTGTGGTGGTGAATATAATTGAGCGGGGCACCCGCTCTGAAACGAGCCCCAACCCGGATGGAAGGGCGTTTTTCTAGCGCCATTTGACTGTATCTTGATTTCGAAATCAACTTGTAACGCCCGCCGGCAGCATACGCGACTCATCGTGCAACTGACTCTGATGAGCAACGACTCCGTGAAACTGTTCATGGTATCTCTGATCGGAAGACATCATAGGAGTTGAAAGACGGTGAAGCCGGCTGCCAGGGTTCGTTGAATACCGTTTAATTACAACGCGATCCAAAAGGTGTAAGATCTGACGATCAAAGTGCATTGTGGGCAATGGAGTTCCTGAAAGGCAGAGAAGAATCTGCTAGTTTAATATTCAAAAAAACTACAACGGAGAGCAACCTAGAGGGGTCGAATACTTCACAAATACAAACAACATCCAATCTGAAACAAAAAGGAAACTTATTAGAAAAATTACGGAGGAAAGAGCTGAGCCGATGGTGGGAGGCGACCTCTCTCCAAAACTATCTCGAAGTCGATCGTATTCCGAGGGGCTCCGAATATTTATTGTGCCTACATTGAATAACCCTAAACAGGAAGTATTAAAAGCGTGGATGGAAAATACCACTGCCTGCTCAAAGATCATGCTGCAGATTCTGATAAAAAATGCATGGGAAGAACATAAGGACTTAGTTGAGCAAATTCAACATCTACTGGATGAAATGGCAAAAGAGTCAGACCAAAATGAAGTGAAAAAAATTCTGACCACAGTTGATGACAGAATTAAGAATTTTGAGAAAGAAATCATCGAACGTAAACAACGCAAGTTTAAAAGAGATGAGAGAGACTATCGATGCGGAAGAATTCTGACATTCGCAAAGAAGTTTGATAAACTCCACTCCAACCTCAATAGGGATCGAGTACTGGGAGCAGCAGACAAAGGAAGATGGGAGTCTGGTACCAGCCTTAGCTCCGAGATGGGCTCTATTGACAGCAACACCTCAAATCCCTCTGAAATGGTGTCTTTTTCCGAGGAACTGCGCCTCTTACAGGAGATGAACGAACAGTCAATAAGAGGGAGAACAAGGGGCAGAGGCAGAGGAGACAAAACAAAAGCGAAAGAAGAAGAAACCGCCGCAAACAAAAACAAAAATACTGGCATGGGAACGAGAGGCCAGTCCAGGAAGGAGAAGTAATGGCTGCACATCAATTAACGGTAATGAACTTATCTAAAAGATGTTTGACTGACATTGAAGAAGAAGTTCTTAAATTAGGTCTCACATTTTGTCCTGACACACCGCTTAACTACACACAAACACGCATTGATCTTTACTTATTTGCACGCAAGCTCAAACTTTATAAAATACATAATCTTAGAAAGAAGAATGAGCGTACCACACAAGATAATAGACAAACAACATCATTGTGTATTGATGACTTAAATGTTCTTTTGTCACTCCAAGCACTTGAGGAAACACCTGAAATTCACGATACTCAAGTTGTAGACCCTTCAAATTCCAACACCATTTCCTTAATATCTAGTCTGGGTGTTGAACAAATAGCACCAAGCGTAACAGGGTTTAAAGCCAAATCCAAGTATATGCCACAAATTGCCAGGGACAACATAGACATTTTTCACGAGGCTGTGAATCAAGATATTTTACAGTTATTGAAAAAGCCAGTTAAGAACTCCAATATAACACAAGCACAGAGGAATGCTATATCATCATTAAAGAACGATGAAAGCATTATAATTAAACCTTCAGACAAGGGCGGGAACATTATCATATGGGACAAAAAGATTACATACATGAGGCTATGAGGCAACTCAATGACACTGTATGTTATACGAGAGTGGATAAATCTTACCTAGTGGAATTACATAATAGATTTAATAATCTGTTAAAAAAGTGGTCTGATGACAATTTATTAAATTGGGATGAGCAACAATTTTTGAAAAACAGTACACCAACAATTCCAACTCTTTATCTACTTCCAAAAGTACATAAGGACCCACTACACCCACCAGGGCGCCCAATTGTTTCAGCAAAAAACAGTCTTCTTGAGAAAGTATCTGTCTATGTTGATTTTTTTCCTGTCTGAATATGTGAAAGGTTTAACCTCGTATGTGAGAGATACGAAGGATTGTTTGCAAAAAGTTGAAAATTTACACTGGAATGATGACCAATGGCTAGTATGCTTGGATGTTGAAAGCCTTTATACCAACATCAGACACAGAGATGGTCTCAAGGCCTGTGAACATTTTTTAAAAACAAGGAGCTTGCATCTACTATCACATACAAATGTGCTGTTACAAATGATAGAGATGTGTTTGACCAAAAATGTGTTTTTGTTCAACGGGCAACTATACAAACAGACACAGGGTACTTCGATGGGCACCTGCTTCGCTCCCAGCTACGCCAACCTGTTGGTGGGCTGGTGGGAGAAGCAGGTGCTCTGGAGTGATTGCATGGAACACTGGACAAGTAAAGTGAATATATGGCTAAGGTACATCGACGATGTCTTTTTTGTATGGGGGGCAGAGAAGTAGAACTCCTACAGTTTGTCAATGAATTAAATCAAAACACAGTTAATCTTAAATTTACTGTGCATTATAGTCAACAAACAGTAGACTTTCTTGACATCAGACTAACAATTGAAAACAACCAATTGGTAACAGATCTGTTTAGAAAATCAACAGCGGGCAACTCTATATTGCACTCAGCTAGCTGTCATCCCCTTAACTTTAGATGGAGCATTCCATTTAGTGAGTTTTTAAGGGCAAAAAGGAATTGCAGCTCTGATTTTAACTATCAGAGAAACAAAAAAGAGATGAAAGCTAGATTTCAAACCAGAGGTTACTCTCCTAAAATGCTAAAATTGGGCGAAAATAGAGCTGATTCCGTTAAGAGAAATGAAGCCCTATACCAAGCACCAAAAATCAAACAAAGTGGAGATGGATCTCCCATTTGGTTGATTACAACATACAATACCCAATCCGCATTGTTTAGTAGAATAATCAAAAGAAGGTGGGATATTCTCACACAAGATCAGATGTTGAGAGAAAAATTGGGAAATCATCCATCTATAACATATAGAAAGGGTCCCTCTCTTAAAGACATGTTAGTCAGGAGTTACATGGAACACCGTAAATCCACCTGGCTTGAAAAACTGGTGGTTTCCACAAGTGTGGGAAATGCAAAGCGTGTAGTAATAGCCAGAATGTCAGTGAAGTGAAATTACAGAGAACAAGTAGACAGTGGATTATAAGGAAAAACATCAGCTGTGGGACGGATTTTGTAATTTATTTGATCACTTGATCTTGTGGCAAGTGGTACATTGGATCCACCACTTTTCCCGTGAAGAAGAGAATCTTAGAGCATTGGCGAGCTATTACGAACAAAGATTTCAGTTACAGCACTGCTAGGCATTTCAATCAGGTGCACAATGGGGATTGGACTACTGCCAAATATTTTGCTTTAGATACCATCCCCAAGAATCCAAGGGGAGGCAATCGAGTACAATCACTTAGGAGATCTGAATCTAGGTTTATCTTGCAAGCAGGAAGTGTTTTTCCGTTTGGAATGAATAATGATGAGGAGATGCATGTGCATCTGTAATTCTGCACTGTACAAACAATGAATTCAGGAACTCTAGATTACACATTGTATAGAAAATTTACCTTTTTTTAAATAAATTTCACTGTAAATATTCACTGTTTAAACCCATCCCTACGTTTTTCTTTTGTATCCTTCATTTGATGTGTTTAACTAAATTAAAAATGATAGCAATGTGAGAAAAAATGTTGAGATATTATTAACTAATTCTAGAATCAGAAAGGGTTTCTCTATGAGTGCATATTTTCATTCCCACTAATAATTTTTAAACATGTAATATAGAGTGCCATATATTGCATAGAGTATGTAGAACATGTTATTAATTGAATTGTTCATTGTCTTTTTCAGACCCGATATGGATTTACCTGACCATTTTCTTCACAACTAAATATAGAAAGTATGAGCACGGGAACCGGATGTTTCTATAAACAACCGCTCTCTTCTCTTTTTAGGTACAAATTGAGTAACTGATCAAATCAGTAGAATAGAATATTATGTCAGGAGGTACTATACCGTGATTGTATGTTTAATTGATTAAGGGTCCAATAATGTTGATAAATCATTTTGCAAAGTTATAAACCAATTGATAGAAATTTAGGCAATGTGACATGTAAATAAGGGGTACTATACCCTTAAAAAATTAAGTGGAAACATGTAGCATCAAATATATGTGAAATAGTGGTCATTCTATGAATTTAAATTAGTTTGGAAATGAAGACACTCATATTATGAAAATTTAGAAAATTTAGAAAATTTAGTTAAATTGTATATAACAATTTGGTTTAGAAAACACATGAATCAAATGTATTATAATTTAGTAATTCTGTATAAAGTGTGTTATGTAAATGTTTTTCACTTTTGGGAACTGGGAAATTGGGTATTTACATAGTCTTTTTCTATGTTTGCGTCTATGTGGGACGCTAGTGATATTATAAAAAAATGTGTATTCGAGGTAAAGGTCAGGTGACCAAGAGCTGTTGAGCTCGAAACGCGTCTTTGTTTTGTGCCCGTAAATAAATCTGAATTGGCAACCTTGGATCGGCGTGGCTCGTTGCTTGCTTGATAGTGCAAGTGTGGTGGTGAATATATATATATGTGTATATATATATGTATATATATGTGTATGTATGTATATGTGTATGTATATATTTATATATATATATGTGTATATATATGTGTATGTATATATGTGTATATATGTGTATGTATATATGTGTACATATGTGTATGTATATATGTGTATGTATATATGTATATATATGTGTATGTATATATATATATGTATGTATATATGTATATATGTATGTATATATGTGTGTATACATATATATGTATATATGTATATATATATATATGTGTATATGTGTGTATATATGTGTGTATATATATATATGTGTATATGTGTGTATATATGATATATATATATATATATATATATATATATATATATATATATATATATATATATATATATATATATAACGTATTGCCTGTATTTCTGGATATCGTTCCAGAGAAGAGCAGGTACGGACCACTAGTTTCTTAGTTCGCGATGAAATCCAAGGACGAGAAGTTACTGCTTCATGTTTTTATTTAACATCACCAAAGTTAGTGCAGACAAGTGTCCGCCCCGGACGCGTTTTGATCGCATAAGCGATTTTCACGTCGTAAATAGGCACAGTGGGACTCATTCGTGAATCTGCAGGTTGCTTCGCCCAGAGGCCCACTGGGGTATTTTAATGCCTTATGCAGTGTTTGAATCAACAGTGCCCACCAGGGTAATACCGCGCTGATTATCATAACTGAACTACAGGTACCAGCATGCCATTGAAGACACACACCTGTGAAACATTTTGCGCATGCGCTTAAGTATTATAGCAGCAGCTTCTTCTGTTTTCTGCACTGAAATCCTCTGACGAAGAGGCCAGGAGGCCTTGAAACGCGTTAGAATGATGTTATCAATAAATGAACTTTGGACGGAGCCAGCATGGTGTGAATAATTTATGTCCCACTACCGGTGAGTTCTCACAGCAGGGCAACGTTTTCTTTTTTTATGTATATGTATATATATGTATATGTGTATATATATATGTATATATATATGTATATATGTAAATGTATATATATATGTATATGTATATGTGTATATATATGTATGTGTATATGTGTATGTATATGTGTATATATAAGTATATGTGTCACAAATCCGATGACAAACTGCGGACTTTGTTGCCCTTTGACACCGTCAAAACACTCACAAACGTCATCTCGCCCTCTGTACAGGCAGGGCTGGAGCCCTTTAAGGTAATCCCTCAAAAGGAATGCCTGGGGGCGTGGCCCATGATGCCGCCGGAAGCCGGCCTATCAGAGGAGCAGGCGGGCGACACAAGAAGGCCGGACTTCTTGCCGTGGCGTGGACGGTGGAAGAGAGCAGAAGCGGGATACCCCACGGGACGAGCAGAGTGGCTGCAGAGGAAGACGCCAAGTCGAGAGGTGCTGCCGCCGACGAAGACATCAAGCCGGGAGGCCAACCGGATCGCGTCTCGCCCAGCCACCCTCCAGGAGGGGGGTGGCTTGCCAAAGTATGGGCAAAACTCCAGGGGTTCACGGGACATGGGAGGGGGAAGGGCGTTGTTTAGAGGGTGGTCACGTCGGGGTCCACTTGGTGCTAGGTTAGAGGTGACCTATTCCCTCATTCCTCTTCCCTTGCTATAGGAAGTACGTGTGAGAAGTTGGCCTGGCATATGCTGTCCACTAATTATAGTGGGCACCTTGCACCAGTCCAAACAACCCCTTATTGGAGATAGGTTAAAGACAACCTTTATTGAAAGCTATCCTAGTGGTAGCTATGGAGAGCAGCCTTCAGGCTAAGTCTTGAAGGAATGTAAAGCAGCTTGTTTTACCAGTCTATAATCTCTTGAGTGACCAAATGAAAGAGGACCACACCAGGTATATATTCAAAATATATGTATTTATTGCTAAACACACCCCTCTAGTCTCTTTATGAGGCTAGAGTTCGAAGTACATAAATTATAAGTTAGTTATCTACAGTAATAGCACAAATACACGTTTGAGCCCTAGGGGCGTACCAAACCATATACCAATAAAGTGGTATAAGAACCACGACTGAGCTAGACACAGGGCCTAGAGCCTGTAGAAGTGCTTGGACCACAAGGAACCACCCAAGGTAGTGACACAGGGGACCCACGGGGGACGCGTGCAATGTATGAACACAGCCGCGAATCGCCGTTAACTTCTATGGGGAAAGTCGCGATTTGAATTTAAAAGAAAAGGGACACTTAGAGGAGGACTTGGAGCAAACCCTTTGAGAACTAGGCTGTTCTAGTGTCAATACCCATGGGAGCACTGGAGTACTCGAGTTACCTCACCCAGGGGAGCCGGGTGCATAGGTGTCTTTCAGGGTCGGGTTTCGTCGTTGCTTTCAATGGCGATCTGCTGCAAAGTGCTGCTGGCGGCCAAGTCGAAAGTGTTCGGGTGGATCCAAAGGTGGATCGGTGATCTGAAGAACCTGAAAGCAGAGGGGACAGAGTCTGGGTCACTAGCCAGTGACCAGGAAGGTGATGAGCAGATGCCCACCGATGTCGAGTGCTTCAGGTAGGTTGACGGTCGTCTTGACTCTTCAGCCACGAGGTCCAGGAGGCGTCGACGATGACCAGGAGCTGGATTCGAGCTGCCCACGATGTCTGTCGATTGCAGGGGTGTCAGCGACCAGATTGGACCCAACAAGCCTTGGCAACGGCAAGTCTCATGGAAATGGAAGAAGGACGATGTTGCAGACCAGCAAGGTCTATGGGACTCACCCAGCGAGGGTAAGTCAGGGCACGCCTGGAGCAATCAGGGAGCCCAAGCAGAAGAAGATTGGCCTTCGGGAGGGCCTACTAGCCAACGGACTAGCAACCGTGAAGGAGCCTTGAGTCGATGCATGTGGAGCTAGCTCACAGGACACTCGTGGAGTGGAGGCCAGTGATCTTTGGTGCAGTTGGTGCTGGAGGCTGGGGCTACTCGGAGCCCAAAGCACGACTTCGTGGCAGACCCAGAAGAGGATGCACTTGCAAATGCAATCGGTGTCCAGGAGTCTCGGTTCCACATTACCCACGACAGCTACGGGCCTCAGCTTTGCTGGGGACTCAGGGCAGCCTCGGGGAAGTCTGGAAATCCACCTCTGGTGATGCAAAGACTTCGGCGTCCAGCGGGAGCTTCAGCGATGCAGACTGGACAATTGCTTCTTTGGTGCCTGCCAAGCAGGCGAGTCACTCCTTGACCCCAAGGGAGATTCTTCAGTCCTCTAATCTTGAAGTAGAGCGTCGAAGGTCCAGGATTCTGTGTCAGAGTTTCGTCCAGGTTAATCTAAAGTCCTAAGGACTGGGGTCCCATACTTATACTAAGGTAGGGGGTTGGACATACTCTGTGGCCCCACCTATGGGAGGGTCAGGGCAGAGGGGTGGTTACACCCCTTTCCCTTTGTCCAGTTTCGTGCCAGAGCAGGGGCTGGAAGCCCCTGAGCCGGTTTGAACTGGGGTATGCACAGGGACACCAAATGTGCCCCCAGTGCAGGACTTCAAAGCACCAGAGAGTGCTCCCGCCCAGCCCCAATACACACTATCCTGTCTGGGGAGGTGGTTACACCTCCCTGGGACAGGAAACCTATTGTCCAGGCTTCCCCTGCTGGAGTTTCGGTCAGCAGCAGGAGGCCAGACTCGTGTCTGTGGCAGCGGCATCCATTTTGTGATGCCAGGGCTCTGGAAAGTCAGTACCGGGTATACCGGTGTGTACATGTCTCTCCCTCTAGAAGGGTGGAATGCTACCCCCGCTGCCAGAACTGGCGGGGGGTAGTATTCCAAGATGTTTGACACCAAACACGACATGTTTCCGTGCAGCCATCCCAAAGTTAGCATTTAACGCGAGGTTATAATGCGCTTAAGAGTATATGGTCGGGCTGCACTACAAACGGCCTCAGAGAAGGGTCTCCGAACGCTGCAGAGGGGTCCAGCTCATGCAGGGGCACCCTTTCACATAGGAACCACGCACTCTGCCTTCAGGATTGATAAGGCCTGCCATAGGAGTGACTTATAGGTTTATATGTGTGTATGTATGTAGTGATATAGGTAGCCTATATCACAGTAAGGGGTGCATGCACCACCTTACCCAGGCTGCAGTAGCAGACCTGTGGTGTCATTTTGGATGGCCTTCCAGGGGTGGCACAATACATGCTGCAGCCCCTGGTAGGCCTCTGAGGTACCTATGCCCTGGGTACATAGTATACCATATACTAGGGACTTATAAGGGCACTCCAGATTCCAATCAGAGATGTGCCTAAGGCACATGGAAACCATTTTAAAGAGGAAGCAGCTAGGCTGGGGTTCTGATTAGCAGGGCCCCAGCCAGACTAAGGTCGAAAAACAGTGAAGCATCAGCAAAAAGTGGGGGTACCCATGTGAAGCAGATCCTACTCTCCTACACAACCCCCCAAACGTAGGGACATTAAACTAACCTTGCCCAGTTAAGTCTTCATGTTCTAAGTGGAAGTACCTAGAGAGTCCATCTGCATTGGCATGGTTACTCCCAGGTCTATGTTCCACTGTGAAGTCCATCCCCTGTAGGGAAATGGACCACCTAAGCAGTTTGGGGTTTTCACCCTTCATTTGTTTTAGCCATAAGAGGGGCTTATGGTCTGTTTGAACAAGGAAGTGAGTACCAAACAAGTATGGCCTCAATTTCTTCAGAGCCCAGACCACAGCAAAGGCCTCCCTCTCAATGGCTGACCAACGTTTCTCTCTAGGGGTCAACCTTCTGCTAATAAAAGCTACAGGCTGATCCTGACCTTCATCATTCAATTGTGACAGTACAGCCCCTACCCCCATTCAGATGCATCTGTTTGGACAATGAACTTCTTGGAGTAATCAGGACTCTGTAGAATGGGAGCAGTGCACATGGCCTGCTTTAGGTCATCAAATGCCTTTTGACTGCTAACTGTCCACTGAACCTTTTTGGGCATTTTCTTGGAAGTTAAGTCATTCAGGGGTGTCACTATTGATCCATACCCCTTGACAAATCTCCTATAGTACCCAGTCAGGCCTAAGAAGGCTCTCACCTGAGTCTGGGTAGTTGGAGCAGTGCAGTCCATGATGGTCTGGATCTTGCTCTGCAGTGGTTGAACCTGGCCTCCACCCACAAGGTGGCCCAGGTACACAACCTGACTCTGCCCTATCTGGCACTTTGTGGCCTTGATAGTCAGGCCTGCTTTCTGCAGGGCCTGCAAAACATTTCTGAGGTGGACCAGGTGATCCTCCCAGGTGGAGCTAAAGACAGCAATATCATCTAGATATGCTGCACTATAGGCTTCCAGACCTGTAAGGACTGTATTCACCAACCTCTGAAAAGTGGCAGGTGCATTCTTCGGACCAAAGGGCATCACCACAAATTGATAATGCCCACTAGGGGTTGAGAATGCTGTCTTTGGCTTTGCATCATCAGCTAGTCTGATCTGCCAGTAGCCAGCTGTCAGGTCAAATGTGCTTAGATACTTGGCTGAGGCCAAAGTGTCTATTAGCTCATCTGCCCTTGGTATTGGATGGGCATCAGTCCTAGTGACTGCATTGAGACCCCTGTAGTCCACACAAAACCTCATCTCTCTTTTCCCACCATTGGTGTGAAGTTTTTGGCACAAGGACCACTGGACTAGCCCAAGGGCTATCTGAGGGTTCAATAACTCCCAAATCCAACATCTTCTGGACTTCTGTCCTGATACAGTCCCTGACATGGTCAGGTTGCCTATAAATCTTATTTTTAATAGGCAGACTGTCCCCAGTGTCCACTTCATGAGTGCACCAGGTAGTCTGACTGGGTGTCAGTGAGAATATGTGTCTGAACTGATTGAGCACCTGTCTGCAATCAGTCTGCTGCTGGGTAGTGAGGCTGCCTGCCAAGGCTACACCATCCACTGACCCATCATCAGGGTTCTGTGAGAGTAGGTCAGGGAGTGGGTCACTCTCTTCCTCCTGTCCCTCATCAGTAGCCATGAGCAAGCCCATGTCTGCCCTGTCCACATATGGTTTTAACCTGTTGTAATGGAGAACCCTGTGGGGACTCCTGGGTGTTCCTAGGTCCACCAAATAGGTAACCTCACCCTTCTGTTCAACAATGGGATGGGGTCCACTCCATTTGTCTTGGAGAGCTGCTGGGGCCACTGGCTCCAACACCCACACCTTCTGTCCTGGCTGGTAAACAGTCAGTACAGCCTTTTGGTCATGCCAGGCTTTTTGAAGTTCCTGGCTAGCCTCAAGGTTTTTAGTTGCCTTTTTCATAATCTCAGCCATCCGGGAGCGGAGACCAAGTACATAGTCCACTATGTCTTGCTTTGTGGGTTTGAGAGGTAACTCCCATCCTTCCTTCACCAAGCACAATGGACCCCTGACAGGGTGACCAAACAAAAGTTCAAAAGGGCTGTAGCCAACCCCCTTTTGAGGCACCTCCCTGTATGCAAATAAAAGGCAGGGCAAGAGTATGTCCCAACTTCGCCTAAGCTTTTCTGGGAGCCCTTTAATCATGCCCTTCAAGGTTTTGTTGAATCTCTCAACTAAACCATTGCATTGTGGGTGATAGGGTGTGGTGAACTTGTAAGTCACTCCACACTCCTTCCACATTGCTTTTAAGTATCCAGACATAAAGTTAGCACCGCTGTCTGATACAACCTCCTTAGGGAAGCCCACTCTTGAGAAAATTCCCAGGAGGGCCCTTGCCACCACAGGTGCTGTAGTGGTCCTAAGGGGAATAGCCTCTGGGTACCTGGTGGCATGATCCACTACCACCAGGATAAACCTGTGCCCAGATGCTGTTTGGGGATCCATGGGACCAACAATGTCAATCCCCACCCTTTCAAAGGGAACCCCCACCACAGGTAGTGGTATCAGGGGGCCTTTGTAGTGCCACCTGCCTTGCCACTGGCCTGGCAGGTTACACAGGAGCGACAAAACTCCTTGGTGTCTTCAGACATGTGGGGCCAGTGAAAGTGAGGGACAATTCTGTCCCAAGTCTTGTTCTGGCCCAGGTGACCTGCTAAGGGAATGTCATGGGCTAGGGTCAATAGGAAGCCCCTGAACTTCAGAGGTATAACCAACCTCCTGGTGGCACCAGGCTTGGGGTCTCTACACTCTGAGTACAAGAGTCCATCATCCCAATACACAGTATGGGGACCACTAGCTTTCCCAGCAGCCTCAGCAGCAGCTTGCTGTCTGAGGGGTTCAAGAGAGGGGCAGCTCTGCTGCTCCTGGCTCAGATCTGCCCTGGAAGGGCCCCTGTCCCCAAGAACTCAACCTGGTCAGGTTCAAGCTCCTCTGGGACAGTTCCTTCCTCAGGACTGAGATCATCCCCCTCAAGAGACTGATCTTCCTTCTGAGCCAAGGGGGAAGGCACTGCCTTTACCCTACTACTCCTCTTCTTGGAGGGCACTTGGTCCATTATTCCAGAATCCAAGGCCTGTTCAGTGTTAGACATTTTGGCTTGTGACCTGGTCACAGCAAACACATCTGCAGGGATGCCCAGCATTGCTGCATGGGTCCTGAGCTCCACTTCTGCCCAAGCTGAAGTTTCTAAGTCATTGCCAAGCAACCATTCAACGGGTAGGTCTGCACTTACCACAACCTTCTTAAGGCCAGTTACCCCTTCCCAGGAGAAGTTAACAACTGCCAGAGTACGGTCTGTTCTGACGTTGCTAGCATTGGTCACTTGGTACATTTCAGCAAGTATAATCTGCCCAGGATTCACAAGGTCTTGTGTCACCATGGTGACACTTGCCCCTGTGTCCCTAAATGCCAAAGCCTCTTTTCCATTGATTAAGGGCTGTTGCCTGTACTTGCCCAGATTACTGGGACTCACAGAGGAGGTCATATCCATGCCTCCATCACAGACTAGGACAGCCTGAGTGAGTTCTCTGACTAGGTCAGAGCTCATCTCCTTACCCAGGGTCAACCCTACTAAACCCTTGGCTTGTGTAGTCCCACCACCAACTGTAACTGCACTAGGGGGAGCAGGTGCCTTAGGGGCATTGGTGGGGGCTGGAGTAGAGTCTTTGGACTTGGTGCAATCACTGGTCCAGTGGGTCTTTTGCTTACAGACCTTGCACCATGGTTTCTTTTGGCCTTTCCCTTTGTTAGACTGTGAATCCCCACCTGAAGAAGATTTTTGGGGGCCTTGTGAAGACTTTTGGTCTTTACCCTTCTCCCCACCCTTATCAGAGTTTTTCGAATCTTGCTTCTTAGGGTCACCACCTTGGTTCTGTACCTTCTGCCTCACCCTGGTTCTGACCCATTTGTCTGCCTTCTTTCCCAATTCTTGGGGAGAGGTCAGATCAGAGTCCACCAGGTGCTGATGCAACAGCTGATTTTGACAATTGTTAAGGATCTGCTCCCTCATGATAAGATTGTACAATCCTGTGAAGTCACATACCTTACTGCCCAATAACCAACCTTCCAGAGCCTTGGCAGAACAATCAACAAAGTCCACCCAGTCTTGAGTCTGTGCCTTTTGGGTATCCCTGAACTTTAACCTGTATTGTTCAGTGGTTAGGCCAAACCCATCAATTAGAGCACTCTTCAAGACTTTGTAATTATCAGCATCCTCCTCTCTAACAGTGAGGAGCTTATCTCTACCTTTGTCTGCAAAGGAGAGCCACAAGATTGCTGCCCACTGCTCCTGAGGGACCCTCTGTACTTTACAGGCCCTCTCTAGAGCAGTTATCCATTTGTGGATGTCATCCCCACTCTGGTAGGGAGGGACAATCTTGCTCAGGTTTCTATGGTCATAAGACCTTTCCCTATCTCTTGGGAAATTGCTGCCACCATGGGACTCTAGTCCCATCTTTTGTCTCTCTCTATAGAGATCTAGGGACTCCCTGTCTATAGCCAATTGCTGTTTTCTGAGCTCAAGCTGGGCTTGTTCATACTGAAGCAATCTCTTTCTCCTTTCATGAGAGGAGACAGAGGTCCCTATTGAGGTGTCAGAGTGGTTAGACTCCTGAGAAGGAGATCTAGACCTTCTGGGCACACTCAGTACTCTTCCTGGGGGGACAAAGGGGAGGTCATTCTGATCCCCCTCCTCCTCGTCCACAGGAGGAATTGAGTTATCCAGGACAAGGTCATTTTCACCTTCCTGGCCAGTTTCAGAGGGGGGGGCCTGGGTTTCTTCACCCCTGGCCCCTTCCTCATCTTCTGCCCCACCCTCTCTGCCTACCCCTTCAGACCCTATGGGCCTGCTGAGATCATCAGCTAGTAACACCTCCCTGAGGTGTTGGGTGCTGGCACTTTTGCCTGCCTTCAACTGCCTAGTATTGCATAATGCTCTCAATTCCAAGAATGGGAGTTTATCATACTTGGAGGGAAGAAGCCCACTGGCTTCTGGCGAGGACTCACTGGGTCCTGGCTTTGAAGACATTACTAGTGAGGTGTGGTGTACGCACTACCTACTCTAGTGTGGCCTACTAAACTCTCTTGAGTTGTAGAAAGGGTGTGCTATCCCTTAACACACAACTCTAAGTTCAGTAGAACTTACTGTATTACTAAGCTTGATTTATATGTACCTTAGGTACCCTTAGTGGTTTTCAGTTGATCAATTCAATTGAGATTATCTGGTAAAACAATAGCAAGCTGAAATCCCACACGCTGCACACCAATGTGAGAAGTTGGCCTGGCATATGCTGTCCACTAATTATAGTGGGCACCTTGCACCAGTCCAAACAACCCCTTATTGGAAATAGGTTAAAGACAACCTTTATTGAAAGCTATCCTAGTGGTAGCTATGGAGAGCAGCCTTCAGGCTAAGTCTTGAAGGAATGTAAAGCAGCTTGTTTTACCAGTCTATAATCTCTTGAGTGACCAAATGAAAGAGGACCACACCAGGTATATATTCAAAATATATGTATTTATTGCTAAACACACCCCTCTAGTCTCTTTATGAGGCTAGAGTTCGAAGTACATAAATTATAAGTTAGTTATCTACAGTAATAGCACAAATACACGTTTGAGCCCTAGGGCGTACCAAACCATATACCAATAAAGTGGTATAAGAACCACGACTGAGCTAGACACAGGGCCTAGAGCCTGTAGAAGTGCTTGGACCACAAAGAACCACCCAAGGTAGTGACACAGGGGACCCACGGGGGACGCGTGCAGTGTATGAACACAGCCGCGAATCGCCGTTAACTTCTATGGGGAAAGTCGCGATTTGAATTTAAAAGAAAAGGGACACTTAGAGGAGGACTTGGAGCAAACCCTTTGAGAACTAGGCTGTTCTAGTGTCAATACCCATGGGAGCACCGGAGTACTCGAGTTACCTCACCCAGGGAGCCGGGTGCATAGGTGTCTTTCGGGGTCGGGTTTCGTCGTCGCTTTCAATGGCGATCTGCTGCAAAGTGCTGCTGGCGGCCAAGTCGAAAGTGTTCGGGTGGATCCAAAGGTGGATCGGAGATCTGAAGAACCTGAAAGCAGAGGGGACAGAGTCTGGGTCACTAGCCAGTGACCAGGAAGGCGATGAGCAGATGCCCACCGATGTCGAGTGCTTCAGGTAGGTTGACGGTCGTCTTGACTCTTCAGCCACGAGGTCCAGGAGGCGTCGACGATGACCAGGAGCTGGATTCAAGCTGCGCCACGACATCTGTCAATTGCAGGGGTGTCGGCGACCGGATTGGACCCAACAAGCCTTGGCAACGGCAAGTCTCGTGGAAATGGAAGAAGGACGATGTTGCAGACCAGCAAGGTCTGTGGGACTCACCCAGCAAGGGTAAGTCAGGGCACGCCTGGAGCAACCAGGGAGCCCAAGCAGAAGAAGATTGGCCTTCGGGAGGGCCTACTAGCCAATGGACTAGCAACCGTGAAGGAGCCTTGAGTCGATGCATGTGGAGCTAGCTCACAGGACACTCGTGGAGTGGAGGCCAGTGATCTTCGGTGCAGTTGGTGCTGGAGGCTGGGGCTACTCGGAGCCCAAAGCACGACTTCGTGGGAGACCCAGAAGAGGATGCACTTG